>JAMKCH010001596.1:0-53183 GCA_023653785.1 Ophioderma brevispina
GTGATTAGTTATGGACAAGCATATGTACATGCAAAAAAAAACACGATTTTTGGACAATGAGGGCGCCTCTCAGGAAATCTCTGAGTAGGCATTAATCCTTCATATGGGGATATTTTTGATAGAGAGCTTTTACACACATGCAAACAATCAGAATTTTCATATTTTTTTAGGGGACACCTGTTATTTAAAATCTCTTGTGCACCTTTAGAGGCAGTCTTTAGATGCCTTTGGAAATTTTAGTGCGTCATTGATTCCAAGACTGAATGTGTTTTTGAACTCATTTCAGGTGTGTTTGAACTCATTTTTGGATGCGTGTTTGAACTCATTCTGGATGTGTTTGAACTCATTTCTGGATGTGTTTCAATAAATAAGAAAACCTTGATTGTAAAAATTTGTAGTAATTTTTGGGAAAAAAATGGGTCTTTTTGCCCTTCACTATGTACAGAAGGTTATAGACACTATCAGTGATTTACCCGAAAGAGTCAAAATATTCGAAATTAGCAGAATAGCTTTAAAAGTGAAGCATATTGTTTGTAGACAAATTCTCGCAAAAGTTATTTTTTCCAACTGAAAATTTTACAGCACCCAGGAGAAAGAAAGGAAAACAGGCAGTATTCAAAAATATGAAACTCCATTCAATTATGTGTGTGTAGTAAATGTTTGCTACAGACAGTAATGACCTAAAATATTGCTTGGTCCAACTTGTAGGTTGCTTTGGCGTCTTATCACTGCATGCTATGTTAGTAGGGTGTGGCCAATTTTGTGACCCACTGACACACATGACCCTGATGAAAACATTCAGCCAGACCTTTACAGAAGTTAAAGTTGCACTTTATGCCATATAATTCAATCAGGTCTGTGTGTCAGTGGGTCACAAATGGCCACACCCAGTTAGGATTACCATCATGCAAAAAAAAATCTGATTTTGATGATCCTTAGATTTCCTCATTAAGCAAATCAATGATTGTCCCTGAAATAGAGTGAGGCCTAGGATCTTACATCCATGAGGCACTATCAATGGAATTGATGGTTATTTATAATGTAATATTGACATAATTAGCAATCAGAGAAGTGGTAAGAAAAGCTTAAAGATGAAACAGCTATATAGAAAGTCTATGTATCATGTTAAGTCATGTAGCGGAGAAAAAGGGTCGTAGTCTCACAGGGTTAAAGAAGTGGGTGGGATGGGTACTTCTAGTTGGAGGCAAGATTAGAACCAATCTTGTTGTAACACCCTTTGGTTCCATGGCAAAATCACCCTAAAATCAAATTTTGTCTATTTGTAAATTTAAGTGGGGAGTATGTGGGAGTTATGATGATGGGAAACGGAATTGAGACTGCGATAGCTATTGTTCCCACAGTGATATTGGATATATATCTGTATAATAGATGTCCAGATGGATTAAAGTTAGTACAAAAAATGTCCCTCTGTTTTAGGTTAAGGAGTATCATCCATTTTGGGAATTTTCACCTCAATACGGTCATGTGAATCCCTCAAAAATCCTATTTGTACGGGTATTCGTAACACCAGAAAAAACCCAGACTTTTACACTCATTTTAGCCACAAAGTGCTACGTACTTAAAGCTGACCTCAGAGGATTTCCTGGGAGGGCACCCCTCCAATTTCCAAAAATCATGTATTTTGTATGTTACTAATGCTTGTCCATTTACTAATCACTGTGTGAATTGCTAGCTTAAAGACACTATCAGTGATTTATCCGAAAGATGTCACAATCTTTGAAATTTGCAGGAATAGCTGCAAAGTGAAGGGTAAAGGTGATTTTATATGTTACTTTCAGTACGGCAGTTTTCAAAGTACGAATCTCAATCATACATGTAGAGTAAGTGTCCGACGGACACTTATTGACCTAAAACAACATCGATTTTGTCCTTGTAAGGTTGCTTTTGGTCGTATCATTTGCACGCTCTTTAAAAAACATATATAGATTTGGTGAGTTTAACAGAGATTGTGAATGTGGGAGATAAAAAACCATGACGAAACATCCTAACATAGTAGGCCTATCCACAATTTTTTTACAAGTGCATATACTGTAAATTTACAGTTTGTTGTTAAACTGTTTACCACAAAACTGTAAAATAGACCAGTAAAATTTGAATGAAAACCTCAAAGCTTATGTTACGGGGTTTTGTGGCAGAATTGCTGCCAGTATTTTCCTGTAAAATTTACAGTATTTTTTCCCCGGTATATTTTAGTACTAATGGTAGCATTGAAAAATCATAGTAGTGTATAATGTTGTGGTACTCATTAAAAATCGAATATATAAAGTCTTCATTTTAGATTTGTCATTATACGGACTGGAAAATTGGACATAAATTTACAATATTGAATGTATTTCAAATTGCAGCCAAAAACTGCTAAGTTTGGGAAGTTAGTTTACAGTATTTTCCTGTAAAAGTGCCACTTGTAATTTTTTTACAGTGATACTATTTAGTCTGGTTGTGAGATGGCTGTAACTTTGTGGTCACTGTTCTTCAATAAAATTGAATTTGTTAATCAAATTAGAAACTTAAGTTAGAGTGAGCTTTTGCATTTATATTACACTCAAAACTGAAGCAAAATTAATGCTATAAGATAGGGTCTGAGGTAAGTCAGAGGTTGTTTGGAGTCCATCCCACAATGCACCAGTTTGGGGAAAATTTTAACATCAATAAGGTCATGTGAGCCCACAAAAATCATATTCTACTAACCGTGGTAAAAGCCCTGACTGTCACACTCATTTCAGCCCACAAAGCACTAATACAACGACTCTTAAATTAAGATAGACAGCGCATTCTCCACCAACGGTGTATGTTGTAACCAAATCGAGGGCCAAAGATTATAATGAGCTACACACGTAATTATCATAGTTTTTTGGTTTGGTTTGGTTTACTATCGTAGGATTTGGAACGTCCTTATGGACTATTTATGAGACACACGAGTATTTACGTTCGCTCACTAGTGAGTGAAAACAACAATAACAAACGATGCCACATGCTATCACTCGGTCTCAAATATCTATTTGCCTAAGCAAAATTAACAGGGGTCATCGGAGACTTTTGGCATTTTTTTTTTAGGATTGCAGGAATCTTTTATTTGATGCATGGTTTCTTTCTCCATTGGTTTTTCGCATAAGATTGCAAGGAAAAAATCGCGTCAGACAATGGAACACTGGGGAAATGCAACACTGATAACATAAGTGTGACGCAACCGATGTAAGGTGCGAAGTGCTTGTGCAGTAAACAGCGACGGGACGGGCGGCTGGTTGCACAACAAGAGGATGGCGCGCGAGGGGTGAGAGGAAATCGGTTACGTTGCTGGCCATATTCCAATAACACGAAGGCATGTTCCCTCTTGGTTTATATTCTAGCTCTATGACTAGTACTTCAGTAATTTTTAGATGATCATGAAATGTCTTGTGGGTTCTTAACTCTTAAACCACTTATTGCTAAGTAACTGACATGTTAGTGCAGTATAGGCACAATGCAATGCATTAAAGGTGCATTTCGTGAGTCCAGACCTTCTGTTTTATTCATTGTTCACTAGATATCATGAGAAAAGCTCATTCACAAATTTGAGTTGTTCCGATCTTGAAGTTTGTGTCATGAGCAATTGCTTGTTGTCCATTAAATTTCTTACACATATAATCTGCATGTAAGATAGATACACATGAGTTACTAAGGCTGCCATTCAAGATGATATAAAAATCTCAACTCTGTAGTAGGCCGTGGGGACGAGGTTGTGGAGCGTGAAATGCCCCTTTAAGGAATTGTTCAAACCCCTTTGGGTAAGATGGGTCTGTCCAAGGGTCTCGGGACTAGGGTATCCATTTTAATAGGTCTAGTCTTGGATAGTTTATTGCAATTGAATATAGGTCTAGTCTCGGATTTAGTTTATCCATTTGAATACGTCTAGTCTCAGATAGGTATCCTTTTCAAAACAGATCTGATTTTGCTTGCGGGGTACAATTTCAACCTGTCTGTTATCATAGGATCAACTTTGGAAACTTGTAACAGGGGTGGCTATCTAAAATCATGTATGCATGCTACCCCTTCGCATTTTTTTTTAACAATGGTCTTGGACTTTAATTTATAGAAAAGGTATATGTATAAGCAATAATGGCACATTTTTTGAAGAGTGCCCCAATTTTCAAAAGTTGATATTTTGGCACAATGACGTTGGTTAATTGTGTAGGAAAACTATACCTGGTGAACGAGAATGCTAAGAAATGCATATTATCATTAAAATAAGCGATTTTGTTAATAGATTGTGTGATCCCAGATGGACTTAACGGCAGAGATGGAAATGTCTACGTTTATGTCCGTCCATGAGAAATCGTTGCAACTTGGGAAGTAACCTCTAAGCTTGACTTGCTGACCAATAAGACAAATATGTGGATGCGCCGTGTAGACACGTACAGGCGCTATTTCCCGGCTATTTTCACATGGAAGGCCATTTCCAGCAGCCGTTTATTATATCGGATCCCCGATAAAATATCTAATTACAAAATTCCGTCGTTTGTGACACACAGACTTTCGAGCTTAACCATTCCACAGGTATAGTTTATAGCTACTTACCAATGAAACCGTGTAAAAATCTCAATTTTTTGAAAAATTGAGGGCGCTCTTCAAAAAAAATATGGCTAATATTGCTTTAATGAACGGTTGCGTTTGCATCATTCTAGGATTGCACCATTTAGATTTCAGCAGGGGTTAAAGAGACAATGGACCAAAATTTTGGAAAAAAATAGTGCACCCTCTAGATTTTTCAAAATTGATATTCTTGCATGGTTGTTAAGCTTTATAACATTTAGAACCCTCACCTGAAATTATTAAGCCCAAATCAGGCATTATAGGTCAACAGAAGGATTTTATAAGCGCCGGCGACATTAATTCAGCAGATGACACGGAAATGGCATTTAAACAACAAGAAACACACATGGCCAGAGTTGATTTCACAGCATGCAACTTGTTTGACCAGTCTATGACCTTGTGGTTTTAATTAATGGGTACGAGTCTATGTATTCATGTAATAGACAACTTGGTCGATTAAATTTAGGGCAAACGTAAAAACTAGCTCAAATTCCTTGGATATCTTTAGCCACCTTAATAATTGTCCCTATCTGTTTTTGCTTTCAGTTGTCTCCCATCTTAATATGTTTTAATTAAGTTGTTTTCTGTTGTCCGTTGGGTTTTTTTTTATCTGATGGAAAATAAATATGACTATGCTTATGGCTATTTTATGTGTAAAAATATCTCTCTATTCTCTTCCAATGGCCGGACTCTCATTATGAGCCAAATTGAAAAAAAAAAATCATTATTTTCTTGAAATTGTGCAGTGCCACGTTAAGACCATCTAGTATTGATAAATTAGGACTAGTTCTCAAAGAAATCAAGTTTCCAAATTGAGAGCTTTACTATGTAACACTATACACTGAAAACTGGGGTGTTAAAATTTTTAACACAAAGTCGGCATTTTGTCAAGATGGTTGTGTTAGTGTTCTGGTGTTGAAATTTGGAGTTTAAACACCACTCGGTGTTGCTGGTGGATAATGTTTAAATTATGGCTGTTGGTATTCTGTTTATGATTTGTTAGAGGAAAGCAGTTATAATAGAAGAACAACATAACAAAATCAAGGCATTTTCTACTAAAATATCACACGTGCAATATATATAAATGTAACACACCAAGTTTGGTGTTATTTAACACCAGAGGGAGTGGTTCTACCGTATGACTCAGGAGATGTTTTAAATTACACCAGTAGTGTCAAATTGACACCCGGCAGTGTTAAAAAATGATAAACACCATCTCGGTGGTAAAAATTAAAACCAAGCCGTGCCATAGCACATATTGAACACCAACATTGGTGTTAATATAACACTAACATGATGTTAATCTACACCAGTGGGTTGTCGTTCCCGTATTGACTCAGAATAGTGTAAAATTACACCCATGGTGTTAATTAAAGGGATTGCAGTTGATTGCTAATCCAAAAACATCGAACAAAAAAACATATCACTCAAAAAATTCTTATTTTTATATTGTTGTTTACTGGCCTATATACGAAAATTAACCTGAAGTGGTTGGCTTGAAATCTGTGTTGTATTAAAGACAATTCAGTACTTTTATCTGATTTCTGTAAATTTCTATGCGTCTAAAAATTCCGACTTGAGATCAAAAAAAGCCTTTCCGGTGAATATGCAGATTTTCAGCGTGAATTGTGCACCATGGACCAATGCGCAGTTGCACCCTCAAACACAAACTTAGTGATCTTTGTTTATACTGTACTGGTGTAACCACAATCAGCTAATTTAGTGCAGATTATGAGACGTCGTCGCTGTATGTATTTGCGGGAGACGGTTATGTATGGGACAAATTTCCTGAAATACTTCATTTTTTCACTATTTGGGGGTTTGTTTCTACATTAAAGCAGTTATATGGAATTGTTTATTTTTTTTATTTGTTCTTTTAGTTAAAAAATACATTTCCACATTTTTTTCGATTATCACATTATCGCTGCAATCCCTGTAACACTCCAGTTTTTGCAGTGTAGCTTGTTCTCTCTAAAGTTTCGTTCATACTACAACTGCAACTGCGTTGCAGTAAGTGCAGTGCTCGAATTCTGGTCTTGTCCGTATACTGCATTGCGGTACTGCAACGAGTAAATTTATTTTAACTGAAAGCCTGGTTACGTTGAGTGCTTGCAGCAAGTGATCGATATATCGCACTGCACTGCCACGTGCAGGAGGTTATGAACGAAAACCGTTAACTGAAGTGGATTTTTGATGTAATATAAGATGTTGTCATCAGACGTGGACCATGTTGTGGCGAACCACACCAAAAGAGAGGCTAGGGAAGTTGAGATGGCCTTACAAACCCTTGTTGATTTAAAGGAGCATTTAATGATCTACATTCTCGTTCCAAATTACAGAAAACAGTTGAGATTATTGTATCATCTGAACATTGCTTGTTGCCTTATTGTACATTTTATTTTCTCTCCCCAATTTACATAAAACAGTTGAGATTATTTTCACTGAACATTGGTCTTGTTAGCCTGATCTGCAATGATTTTATTTTCTCCTCACACAAATTACATTATATTAAACAGTTGAGATTATTGTATCATCTGAAAATTGCTGTTGCCTTATCTGCAGATTTTATTTTCTCTCCCCAATTTCCATAAAAACAGTTGAGATTATGTTATCATCTGAAACATTGGCCTTGTTGCCTTATATGCAGGATTTTATGTTTCTCTCCCCAATTTTACATTTAAAAACAGTAGAGATTATTATAATGTCTGAACATTGCTTGTTGCCTTACTGCAGATTTTATTTTATCTCACCCATTACATAAAACAGTTGAGATTATGATCTCTGAACATTGCTTGTTGCCTTATCTGCAGATTTTATTTTCTCTCCCCAATTTACATAAAAAAAAAAAAAAACAGTGAGATTATTGTATCATCTGAACATTGCTTGTGCCTTATCGCAGATTTATTTTCTCTCCCCAATTGACATAAAAATGCTGAGATTATTGTATCATCTGTACATTGCTTGTTGCCTTATTGCCAGATTTTTATTTTCTCTCCCCAAATTACTAAAACGTTGAGATTACTGTATCTCTGAAACATTGCTTGTGCCCTGATCTGCAGATTTTATTTTCTCTTCCCAATTACATAAATACAGTGAGATTTGTTTATTATCTGAACATTGCTTTTTTGCTTTATCTGCAGATTTTATTTTCTCTCCCCATTACATAAAACAGTAGAGATTATTGTATCATACTGACATGCTTGGTGCCTATAGCAGAATGTTATTGTCTCATTCCCAATTACATAAAACAGTTGAGATTATTGTATCATCTGTACATTGCTTGTTGCCTTATCTGCAGATTTTATTGTCTCTCCCCACAAATTACATAAAACAGTTGAGATTATTGTATCATCTGTACATTGCTTGTTGCCTTACTGCAGATTTTATTGTCTCTGCAAGAAATTGCAGTTTTATATTTTACTGAAGCTTAAATGAAGGACGAGACCACACTCCACATAAATTGTTTTGTGGCAAGGGGACTTGTTATACTTAAGCATTTTGCCTCATAACACCATCATGTAGGCAGTCCGTTAAGTACTATATCCTGTTTTCTAAAATTGAAAAAAAAAGTTGGCGCAGCGTTTGAAAATTCTTCAAGACTGGAAGACTACCGAAAGTCATTGTTGAAAAGGGATGCGGCCGTACGATTGCGTGTTAACCTTTCCGTGTTTTTGCGAGCACCGAGTACCCAAAAACGTTCAATTTCTCGCTAGTTCTATAGGTTCAGACACCAATTACTGTACCCTGATACCCACTGAATGCAAAAATCTCCAGATAACCCCGTCGTTTTCCGGAGATATTTGGAGATTAGTTTTTCTTTGCATGCATTCCGCTATGACGGACTGATAACGTTAATCTCTGGCGCAGTACTAATTTAGATATATCTTTCGAATATGTGACACAGAATACACCCTTTTCCGGACCGCCGTAACAGAATGCAGATTGGAAGTCCAATACTTTCTTTTTTGTTTTTCCCAGTCCCTCCTCCCTCCATCAGAAGAAAAATGACAGATTTTGGCAAAAATCACAATGTGGACTTGATTTCACATTTCCCCTGTACTAAATTTACCCCCTAATTTTACAGTTCCCCCCATTTCCCAGAGGTTGGACCCAAAAATTTGATTCACACCCTTCAAACTATCGAAAAACATCTTCAAACCTTCCCTCCATGGTGAGCCTTTTGGCCTACTAGAGGGGATGTTTTCATTGCTCATTGTTATTTCCTAGATGATATTTGCAAATTCTTGAAAGTAGTAGACTAATTCATGTCACATGACTCGCTTTTAATAGGTCACACAACAATCTAACTCGGTGTTTCCCAACCTGGGGGTTGCATCCGCAACACGGGGTCGTCAGGTGAATGAGGAAGGTGTCGCAAAGCTAACTTTTACACAATCCCATTTCATATTATAAAAAAAGTAGTAAAAACTCATAAAAGCAAAGATGCTACTGCCAATTTCCAATGTTGTTTAAATTTTTTATATTTTTGCACTGTTATATTGGATATGGTGGCATAATTTCTTGGTAGACGTTTCATCTAGAAGTCCCCAATCGATCCAAATGGGTATTACAATTGAATTCTCGTCCATGCTGCTGTATAACGTTGTTCATTAAGCGCTTTACGGATTTGAATGACAATACCTCATTTACATCGATGGGACTTCTATTAAACGTCTACCGTAGCTTTGGGCACAATGCTGAGTACCAATGCGGGTGATAATCATTTAAAATGGGTCGTGGTCAAAAGGGTTGGGAAACTGATCTAACTGAATAAAGTTAGTGAATAATTGTTAAATGCCTTTCAAGAAGTTTTGAATGAACATATCAACTGACTATTGGCATCTAAGCACAATATTTTGATTGGAAGGTGATATCATGTAATGAGCAAAATCAAGATACTTTAATAATGGTGGGATGCTTTACACATATATAGGAAGCACCATTTTGATTGGTTACTCTGAGGGTTTCCTGGTGTCTGTCCTGTAAGTAAGCCAATCAGAAAGATTCTATCATAATTGGTAGTGCCCAATACATTGTTCATTCTGATATCAACCATGTTCACATTATTCAGAGCTTTGGAATTTTGTAACTTTGTTGCACTCAACTTAACTCCCACAAGAAATTGTTCCATCATTTTAATAGACAATTGAGTCATATTTCTTGAAATAGAAGCAAACATCCTGTTGTCCCTAAATGGGGGGGGGGGGGGGGTCTCAGGTTAGACAGCATTCATGATTCAGTATTAGTCCAATTCCACTGGCACTCACTCCCTAAACATCAATCAAGCTATTCATCCTAAAGTGCAGTTAAACTCATTTTTTGCCTCCTAAACTCACCTTTTCAGACTTTTCACCTCGAACGAGTAAAAAAGCAATAAAGAACCCAGCTATCTGCGCTCATTTATCAGATCACTTTTGGTGTAAGCTTCGCTAGCTGTCAAGCAATTGTTTCGATTCAGCAAAAGGCACGTGGTTAATGGGATTTCGATGTAACACCGTGGCCTTGCCTTTCTAAGGCAGGAAGGAGTTCAGGCCCAGTGGGAACTCATTGACTGTCAGCAACAATGAGGCATGTACGTCGACTGTTTATCTTGCTATTCAACTGTTCAATGGCCGAGTTGTGTTATGGAAGCTCCGTTTGTGGTCGCCTGATATGGCATTGCCACATCCTTCACTCAATATATTCTTAATCTAATTCCCCTTTTATTCCTCGCCCATTTTTGTATTGTTCTCCTTGATAGCTCAAATGTGATTTTTGTTTTTGGCTGTCCTTTGTTTCTGCAGCTCTATTCCGTTTCTTTGAGGTCCAGCTTATTGAAATTGGAAGAAGTTTCGGCTGCATGATTTGTGCATCTCTGCAAGAGCCGTACGTCACATTAGTCTACTTTTGTGACACAATGTCCGTTTTGATGAATTTTGCTCAATCTTTTTTGGGTAATTTATTATATGCCGTATACATAAGTAGGGCAACTGTGGACGAGTGGATAAAGAGCCCGCCCCCCCCCATGTTCCAAAGGTTGGTGAGTTCTAGCCTCACTGTGGCCAACGTGTCGTGGCCTTGAGTAAGGTGCTTTACCTTAAGTACTCCCTCTCTCCCAGAGTATTAATGGGTACTGGCATTATTAATGTTGGGAAGGTAACCGATTTCACTAGAATATTGGAGCGAGTCCCCCTTAGAGCAAATTAGAATAGTTGGAGTTTGGCTCAAATTGCTTTAAAAGAGAGGTGAACACTCGGTTACGTATACACAGGTCCTTCCCCTTCACTTTTGAATAAAGCGCAAAAAAAAATACTTATAAAGTTGGGAAGTCAAATGTTATGTAGAGGTCTTAACAAAACCTCAAATTTTCTAAATATGTGAAGTAACTGTGTAAAGCATTATCCAAGTCATTGCCGCAGGGTATAGTCTTGGAGTATAGGAATATCGAGTGTTTGCTAATATGCACGGGCCAATCAAGACATCAGGGTTTTCCCGCTTATTAGGATTTTGGTGTCAAACGACAGACAGAATTTTTCACTGGACGCGATAAATTCAGATTGAGTAATAAAGGAGGTCCATTTGGACCCCTAATTCTAAGCCTCTGAACAGGGCCGCCGGGAGAAATTGCGGGCCCGGGGAACATTGGAGTTAGCGGGCCCCCTTTTTACCAACTTCGTTTTCCAGGATCCCATACGGGGAGGGGAGTGTTTTGAGTGCAGTTTACCTGCGAAGCGGCCAGACGCGGCCGGGGTTGGAGCTGTATATGTATTGATCGATGCACTAATGAGTGTTTAGTTTAATTAATTGATATGTTTTAATGGAGACGGCCAGGGGGTCGGGCAGGGGGTGAAGCGCGGAAGCCCTTGCAATGTTCACTTTTCAAAACACCTTTTCTCATGAAAATTGATAATAGAAATTTGTGTTCCTTGTTAAGGAGGGGTATGGGGTCTGAAGCCAGTGAAACTTTGAAGGGATTTCTCTTAATTTCCTAAATAGTGGTATATACATAGTACAATCATATTGTGCCTGTCACAAAGTTTTTAAACTTCATGTCAATTTTTTGCTCTGGTTTCCATGGGAACCACGTAAGGCCTCTGATTGGCTAAATTAAACGAAAGTAACTTAAAAAAAACTAAACAAGCTATGGGGACGAAACTTGGGTGGCATGGCAGGGAGGTTAATATGCAGGAACCATGAAGCCGGATTTTTTTTGATTACCGTGCCATGGAACCGGCAATCAACCAATCACATACTTTCATGGTGTAATTTGAATTGGAACAAAACTTGAAAATCGGCTTCATGGTTCACTAACCCTATATGTGCTCAATACGTGCCAAATTTCATGGCATAGCAGTAGCGTTCTCTAGTTACGTTCGTTTTCGTTTTGGTTGTTGCGATTTTAACGAAACGAGTTATAGGACTCGAACATTTTTAGACAAAATTGAGGGCGCTTTTGATGTGAAATATGGATATTTTTTTTTAAATTTCATTTTATGCTGAAGATCATAATTATGAATGAAAGAATCATCAAAATCGGTGCATCCATTGTCCGGTAATTAATTTTTAAAATAATTTCTAAATATCGCAGGGTGAGGACACAATAAAATACATAAAAATCACTTACCCAAGTACATTTAATTACTTTAAATATGGACAAAAAAATAAGTATTTATTTACTTCGGACTTAGGAAAAATAAATGCGTTAAATGGCGTGTAAATAATATCTTTAAAATATCTTAAATATAACCCATTTAAATTTTCACATGATAAAGTATAGGAGACTATGCATTTTCGGCAAATTTCGCGTACACTGCTTCACTTTGATCAGCCATATCTAGGGAACCGAATGTCCGATGCGATCGATTACAAAGCATTTTGTAGATTACAATCTACACAAATAAGCCATTGCATTATATCATTTTTTTTCGTAATGGAACAATTCTTTACCAAATGCAGACCCCATACCCCATTAATGATAGAGGTATGATAAACGGTTTTTAAAAAGTAAAATATAGCTGATGTTTTAGTTTTATTTCAAATAATAATATAAAAAGTGGTCATGGAGAATTTATATATGAAAGCGGCGCCTGGGGGTGCAGGCACGAAGGGCAGAACCTTGCAATGTTCAATTTCCAAAAACACATTTTCTCAGGTATATTTGATAGAAACAATTTGAAATTGGTATGTAGTCGACTTTATTAATTCATGACCACCTTTTTATAAAAACAAAATTCTTAATTGTTTTTGTTTAATTTCTCAAACCAAGAGAGGACCTGCACTAAATTATTAACCGCGCGTAGCGAGAAAAAAAAAAAGGGAATTTCGTGGTTACAGAATTTTCGTCAACGTAAGTAGGTATCATTATCGCAGGAGAGAAAACGGGCCTCCTGTATCCGCCAATCTCTCTCTTTCTCTCGCCTCTCTTCTTCATCCCCATTTCATTTCTTCTCTCCCTCTCTGTCTTTTTTCACAACCGCAAAAGGGCTGAAACTTTATTTTTTTACAAGCCCTAGGACCCCTAGGACCCCGCGGGCCCGGGGTCAATTACCCCCTTTGACCCCCCTCTTGGCGGTACTGCCTCTGAAAGGACAATTTTTTTCGAAACCTCAAATGCAAAAATTAATAGACATTATTTCTGCTAAATGCAGTCATTCAAAACAGTGCTTGTTGTGGGAAACCAAAATTCACAATATTGCAATAGCTATTTATACTATGTGTATTGTATGACAAAAAGCAACTTGTTAACATTAAAATAAGGAAAACATGATACCTCAAAAGTTTGACCAAATAGACAATAGAAATCAGGAAATCTTACGCACCTTGTATTGAAAATCTGATAAGTCCTGATTAGTAGTACTCATAAAAAACATTTGGAAGGCTGGACTCGGGACCACAAAATATTCCACTGGACCTAAATTCTGAACATTTGGAAATATGGGGTCCAGTGGACTTCAAGTAAAAACACCTAAGTGGGAACCCTGATAGACATGCAGACAATCTATTTGATTTTGGTCCAAAGATAGGACCAATTGCATTTGCTTTTTTCCAAAAGGAAACAATAACATAGGAATTTTAATCAAAAGCGATATTATATTTATATTTACCGTGTGTCCCAAAAAAAACGCAAACACTTGTGGCAGGCGCCATAAGTTTTGAACGAAAGCAGGTAACTACATATTCTTTGTAGTAAAGTAAGATGGGACTGTTAGCTAATGTCCCCAAAATTTTATCAAGGTGGAGTGCCATATTTTTAAGATATTATCCCAGCATCAAGTACCCGCAGAACCCATTTTACAAAAATGAGGAGCTGGTTACCACAGACTGCAACGAAGACGAATGACAAATCCACTATTGATTGCAACAACATTTCTTGCCCCAAATTTTTTGCATAACAACTTCTACTGGGTCCAAAGATGCATTTACCTAATTATTATTTAACTGATAATTATAAAACATTAATTTATTGGTGATAAAAATAGTTTCGAATAGATATAAAACTATGATCTAATCATAGAACAAACGTCCACATTACATTCAAATAGGACTTTGGGCTGCAACTTAATTGCTTGTTACTGAAAAACTATGGATATCTCAATGAAAGATTATATCAATTTATATTCTTTTGAAGAAAACCTATGGTTTTCACACCAAACTGAATACAATACATATTCATTCTTTCATTAAATTTTGGGTTAAATAACTGGTTTGTGTGCCATCATAAAATATGATGAATTATTAAGTTCTAATCAATGCAGTCTTATTTGGACAATCAAGAGTTTTTGTGATCATACATCCCTAATTCGATCTTGTAAGTGTGGTTTTAAAAATGCATGTTTTTATCAGCTGTTTATTACCAGTAGCTTCCCCACAATTCAATTGCTTCCATTGGCGTTTTGTATAGGTAGTCTTGTGAATCGTTAGGGATGAAACACTCTAAAATGCAAGTTTGTGATCAGTACTGTCAAATTAGCCACGTTTCATCACTACCGATTCACATCAGTACCTGTAAAAACCCCATTTGAAGAATTCATTGTGGGAATCTACTTGACAATCTTCTCTTATTGAAACATTCATATTATGTTAATATTGTTGCAGCACCTGTCTTTTAACAAAGGAGAAATTGTTGGCCTTAGAGATTCATATTGGTGGTTCTGGGCGCAAAACATCCAGTGCCGTATTTGAAGTTAATATCGCCTCAATTTGGTTAAATGGGCCCGCAGGTTACTTGCTTTCTGGGATCATATCTTGAAATAATTGATCTACCTTTTATAAACTTTTCAAGGAATTTTGCTAACAGTAACCATCTTACCATACCACAAAAAATAAGTAATCACATCTTTTTCTCAAAACTTATGGCGCCTGCCACCAAGTGTTTGCGTTTTTTTTGGACACACGGTATATCAAGTACTAGAAGGTTTCAAACCGTCGTCTTTTGAAATAAGCGATCCTGAGATTTTCATCCCCTTGTACTGAAAGCACTAGCAGTAGGGGAATTTTGCTATAGTGCACATGTCCGCATGTTTTTCACTATCTTTCCAAAACTATAAGTCCGTTTACACCCATTATTATGTTTGGATTGGATCCAAGTGTGGGAAAATATCGGATCCACAACAGTAATAATGATGAATTGGATGATTTTCGCCCAATAATTAATGGTCTTCGCTACGAGTTAAAATATTGTTGCAACTCAATGCTCAACCAATAAATATGGCTCAATCAATCAATTTGGATTTCAGACTTGGGGGTTAAGGTGCAGTAGGGTTTTCTTCATGTGTGGATGATGTCATAGGTCATATACTAATGTCAAAGGTCTCTGAGGTCAAGTTTTTTTTTATGTATGTATGTAGTACGTATGTACAGCTCAATCAGAAAAAGCTCAATCAGAAAAGTTTTGTCTGTACGACACTGCCTCAATTTCTTGTTCATGCCCTTATCACCTCCCGACTTGACAATGGAAATGCTCTTTGTATGGGAATTTCTAACACCTTCTTACTAAAACTTCAGCGAACACAAAATGCAGCCTCTTGTGTTCTCGTCAAAAACTCGCAATATGATCACATAATCCAACTCTTAGCACTCATTGCACCACATTCGACAACGGATCCAATTCTAGCTGCTGCTAACATGGAAAGCACTAAACGTACTTTCCCATCTTACATTAATGATCTTCTTACGCCATACTTGCTAACCCGGACTCTCAGATCGCCAGTAACTTCTCTTGTCAGTACCCAGAACCTAGCATCTTTGGTGATAGAGGTTTTTTTCTTCATGTCACAAAATTGTGACCTCACTCCCTATAAACATTCGCTGTTGTGTTTCATTAATGAATTTAAGACAGTCTTAGACATATTTTGTTTCAATCCTGCTTTCATGTATTAAATGATTGCATTTTCAATTATTGCTATTTGACTCTCTAAGGTAAGTTTGTTCAAGAACCATTTATTTTGTATGTTTTGCTCCTCCTAAGGTATGTTCATGTTGAATTATTGTTCTTTCTTCTGTTTACTTGTTTTTTGTAACTCTTTATTTTCAGCGCCTCGGTAATAGGTTGCCTAGATCGATGGTCGCTTTATAAGCTATTATTATTATTATTTTATTACGTTGTTGTGTGTGTTCCATTTGGTTTGGTTTTTAATTTTTCACTCTCGCATTCAAATTTTTAACGTCGATTTACCCCATACTAGTGGTTAAGGTGCAATAGGCAGTCCATATATTCGATGATGTCAAGGTCCGGATCCAGGTCAAAGATCAGCTGGGTCCAGTGCATCTTGGCCCGGTTGACACAAGTTTACTTGCATTATTTTTTAATATTAAATGCATTGTGGGAGATATGACATCATTGCATACAATATAACATACTTGTATAACAATGTCTTCTGCACAGGTGTTGCGCCATGTTTACCCATTTTAACTTTTCCAGACTGATTTTTTGAAGATGGGGGTGGGGGAAACAGACTCTGTTTTGTGTTGAATCTCAGTTACATTTGCAATATTTCCTACAAACTTGTTTGCACTGATATGTAATGGTCCTAAAAGAGCTTAAAAGAGTCAATTTTCTAGATTCCAGGTTTTACTGACATCGATAACATTGCAAATGCAACTTTCCTTCAAGTATGCAAAGAACTAGTATGATACTACTCAAGAAACTTGTAATATACTTAAAAAAATGTTTGCAGGTTTTGACCAATTAAGCTACATTTGCCGTCCAATTTTCCCAGGAAACTCTTCATCTTCTTTTGACCGGAATGGAATCAAAAACCCCATACGTAAGTCTCCCGGACGGACATGCCGGAGGTGCGTACAAGGCTCATGCAACAGCCCTGGCCTGCTGAGATTTGTTGTAAACGCTGCATACACGGCAACCAAATCTTATGTAGACAAGTGATAACGCCCACATGTGTTATCTTTTCCCCCCCCCCTTTTCTCCCCGGGAATCATGGCAGGCTATTACCCCTTTTGTCCTGAGGGCGGAGTCATTATTAATTTATGCCAGGAGGGGTGGTGAAGGATTTAAGGGAATATGAAAAGTTTTTATGAGTGAGAGGGGGTACATGAACGTTGTCATCATGAAAAATGGTAACTTTTAATGGAGAAATTTCATAAAATAATATGTAAACTCTAATTTTTTTATATGAAAAGTGACGATGTCAATACTTTGTTGCAGTAAATAAGTTGCATCCTCCATCCCCCAACCCCCAGCATAAATAATTACTGCTCCCTAAGGCTATGTTAGTATCTTCTTGGTCATAGTTATAGGTAGCCACAGTCACAGGAAAATTTTTATGCTTTTGAGAAAACAAAATCTATAAAGGGCAGCATTGGTGAAAAAGACTTTAAGGAAAAAAATTGTGCAAATTGACTTATGTCCTCCCTTACAAGTGGGAAATGTTGCATATTTTTGGGCTCCATGTATTTTCGGGGGGGGGCAACAACCTTGATGAGCTTTGGGGAATGCCCCCTTTGTTCTCAGTCATGGCATTTCACTGTCTTTTTAAAGGCATATTCAGTTATTTGGCCATCCGAAAATTACCACCCGTTGAATTTTCTGTATTAAACTCTCTTCCACGAAAATTGGTAGCACAGCTAGCTTAGAGTGTTTCTTTCTTCCTTGGTATCAAATAAGTATAAACATTTCCTAGTATGATGTCACTATGACTCGTAAGTCAAGACATCATTAAAATATTGGATCGGTGGAAAATGGCTATCGTGCAATTTGACTGCTCAAACACAATCATCTGGATTTAGAACACTCTGTCTATAAAAACCCTTGTTTTTTGCCATTATAGACTGAAAACCACAAATAAAAACTGATATTCCAACTTTTTTGGGAAATGAAATTTTTCCCCTATTCTACACTGTGTCTAGCGAAATTGACAATTTTGCTTGTAATGCAACGTTTACGGGACTCATTCTCAACGTAATTCTAGGCATGCTGTTACTCATTTTAGTATCAATTGAAGAGGAGGACATGTCAACTATCCATTGGTACCAAAATTAAAAGGGTGCGTTGGTTCCGATTTATGTGTAGTGTGTCCTTTACAACCTTGATATGAAGCCTGCACTTGCACATCACCCTATCAATTACCGTGGGAAACACTTGCGTTTTAATGGTCGACGCAATAAATTCATGTTGCAAAGCCCTAATTCAATACTGTGCTATATTGATGGTTAACCACTAAAACAGTGTTTTTTGTTTATTTCTTGAATGAAATGGGTTTGAGGACTCAAATTTCAGGACGACAAGAGAAAAATACGGGGCCTTTCATCTGAATATCAAAAAATCGATACTACTTCCGGTAAATCAGGGGTCCCAAAATGAATCGGAACACGCAACCTTTCCAGTATCTGTGTATTTGACATTGTATGTGTGTTGGTACTTCTCTTGGGGGGTGTGCCACTCCATATGACTACTCTAGGATCATCCTGTTTGCTTTTGCATGAAAATGAATGCACCTGAAAAGGAGGTCTTGGTAGGGTACAAAAAATTTAGAGGAGGGTGGTAATCACCCTCCTCCCTTAGTAAACAAGGGTCAACACTTGAAAATACTGGGTCAAGCATGCACAGACAAAAAATAAAATGACCCCATTTGAGTTAAAACAACTAATTTTAGGGTTAATTATGATCATGAAATCAATGCAAATGGGGTCATTTTATTTTTATTAGGTGCCTATTTTACCCCATAATTTTAAGGGTGTTAACAATATAAAGTTTTCTTTGCACAAATTGTTACTTCTGCAGGCTTAGAGATTTTGTGTAACATTTAGGATTCAAACATGTTATAGAGTGGTTCATCACAAATCAACAATGATGCATCCATGCGTGGACATATTTTTATCCCGCGAGGGCAGCTATCGCCATCCGAGCATGATAACAATATGCAGACGCATTGGATACAGAGTTGCTGATTTGTGATGAACCACTCTCTAATGTGTTTGAATCCCTTTAAACAACAAAAATCTTTATGCAAACTTAATAGTACCATGCATGTATAGAGGAGCATTATAGTATACTAGGCGGTCCCCGGGTTTTCGCGATCACCTGGATTTCGCGATTACCTGGCTTGAATGACCCGGCATCAACAATCTACCCCACCAAGTTTCATGTTCATACACCATCGTTTACCCCATTTGACCTCCTTTGACCTTGAATGACCCCTGATGACCTTTGATCCACTAACCAATACAAACTTGGTCTTCGTTCGGTCAAGGGGCACCCACCCACCAAGTGTCAGGAACGTGCGACCCTCGGTCTCCGAGAAAATAGACGCGGTCAGACAGACAGACACACTGACAGACAGACAGACCACCGGTATTAATATATAGATAATAGTATAAAATGTTCCATTTAAACAGCGATCTTTCCTCATAAAATATTTCAGCAAAATCTGAAGCAAAATGATAGTTTTACATCTTCTTGCTTTGCAGTTTGCACCTGGTGCCCTTGCATGTACTCAGAGTTCCAAACGTGACGAACAGTGTGTCGACTTAAACATACCGCGTAAATGCACTTCCATGAAGACAGCACAAGGGATCATGTGCTAATTGGCATATCAACTGTGGGTTGATAACGAATCAACAACTGTACGCTCCTGTACAAGGAGATACGGTAAGTTGCTGAATTATAATTCAAATCAAAGAAATAGTGTTATATTGTTCATTAAAGGTGCTACCAGTGATTTGCTAAATCAGAAAATTTAAAAAAAAAATAAAAAATCAGATTTTTGCATCTCTGCAACAAGTATCTATACCGTATAATGTTCCCTGCAAGTGATACGGCCAAAAGCAACCTAATAAGGATAAAATCGGATGTTTTTGTCATTACTGTCCGTACGGACATTTACTACAACACGTATTGAATGAAGATTCATATCTTGAATACTGCTGGTTTCTTCCTTTTCTTTCGTTTTTTCAGTGGGAAAAAATGCACAATGCATAAGCAGGGGCCTAACAGGGGTCACTTGTCAGAGGGGGAAATTTCCCGGTTTTGAGGCAGATTTTTCCAGTTGAAGGTGTTTTGAGGCAGATTTTCGTGGTTGTAGGTGAACATTTGAGGTGAAGTAGTTGGAGTTGGTATGCTAACCCCCACCTCCTGCCTGTTATGCTACTGTGCATAATGTTGGTTTATTCCAAAAAATCTGGTCCAAAAATCCTAGTCAGTTTATGCAAACACTCTAAAATTTACCCAGAAAAAGGCCCTGTTTTATCATCTGAGAGCTATAGATTTTCAACTATTTTTTTAAAGCATTTAGCAAATTTCTGAAATATTGACTTAAAGGTGCAACATGAGATTTCAAGTCATCCATATTTTCTGTTATATGTAGAGATTTCATATAGATTAGATGCTCAAAAGATTCCCTACCTTCTATTTGTATATGCTTATATTTCAATAGAAAACATAGGCTGAAATTTCGTATTTGCTCCTATACGAAATTAGAAATTTCACAATTTTTGTACCAAAGAAACAGTTCTCAGCTTAATCCTTACAGATGGGGATATTTTGGATATAAAGCTTTACACCAGTGCCAAAATCAGAATTTTCACATTTTTTCGGGACACCTGTTAATTGAAATCTCTCATTGCACCTTTAACAAAAGAATCGACTAATTTTGCAACATTGTTGGTACCAACACCAAACATAAGTGAGGACCTTCTCCATACCAGATCCCAAATCAAAACTGATATTTGGAGCAAATTCCTATTTAAGTCATTTATAGAGCACACCAGTCCCGCAACATCTCAGGGGCAAAGTCAGGAAATCCAAGGGTCAACACTTTCATACCATAAATGTATAGTAAAACACCTATTTGGGGACCATTTCACCCTCAAAATTACTGATTTTTGCTTTATCTGGTAGGGGAACAGGCTTACTCTTACTGTTTCCCCCTCAGTATCCTAGAAATTTCAAGCACTTCCCTGAAATTTAAAATTGATCATATCCTTTATGTTACAGTCATGTTGCATTTCAAATTGTAGCAAATTCCATCTCATATTTGAAATGTTAACATTAAAATTCAAGCTCGCATAATTTGACTTTTCATGCGAGCATTTATTTCCTCTGAGACCTAGCGAGATTCAATGATATTTTTTTTGCCAATCGAAACAGGATGCTTTAAATTCTTTTTCCCCAACTCAGATTTAGTATGTTTTGGAGAGAAATAAGGGATTTGGGGAGCTTTGCAATTCTCACTATGAGCTAGTAAAATTTCATTTCCCTTGGCACAGTTCAGTAGCTTTCATTCACCAATGTATTTAAAAAATACACCCCTTAGTGTTTGGGTATGATATATGATACCCATATCACACAAGGTCAATTCATGTCAGTGTATGTACAAGTACAACTCACTGAACTGTGTCCTTGGTGGATGAGCGTACTGTAACTCATAGTGTCTAACCATCTTCTGACAACTTTAACCCCCTGAGGTCTACCGGCCGATTTGATTGGCTAGATACACCAAATAACCCAATGTATAACCAATCAGAAACATGGTAAGAAAACCTTAAATGTTTGTACAGATATATGATAGGTCTATTTTGATTGGTTACTCAAAGGTTATATCCTGATATATCAGGTAATGGGCCAATCAGAGATACTGTAGAAAAGGTGGTAGACCCCAGGGGATTAAAATGTAATTTAAAACATGCATTGCAGTAGGCATGCATGCTTGGGGTACAAAATAACAGACGATAGCTTTTGGAAATGAAAATAAACTTTTTCAGCATCAGGGTGCACTAATCGACCTAAACTGGCTGTTTTACTTGAAATCTGCACCGCTCTGTGGAAGATAAAGATAACGTCTGCCACGGAGGAGAATGGATTTTAAAGCGGTACTGGCACATTTTCACAAAATATGAAATTTCTTCAATTTGCTTGCAAATGATAGTCGAGGCCATTGGAAGAATAGGGATATATTTTACACATAAAAATAACATAAAGAAAGGGACATTAAAAGAGGCTACAGACATCCAGGTAATTTGAAAGCCAACTTTAAGTTTGCCGTAACTTTAATCAACAAATATGTTTATTACATGAATATCATAGACTCGTACTCATTGATATTAAAAACCACAAAGGTCACAGACCGGTCAAACAGTGCATGCCATGGGAAGCAAGTCCGGCGTGTATTTTCTTGCGTTAAACGCCATTTCCGTCGTCTGCTGAATAAATGTCGCCGGCGACATTAATTATAAAATCGTTCGGTTTTACCCATAAGGGCGCTGATTTGGTCCTTATCATTTCAGGTGAGGGCTAATGTATATAAAAGCTTTACAACCATGCAAAAATATTAATTTTGAGATTTTGTGAGGGTGCACTATTTTTCAAATGTGCCAGTGTCTCTTTAAGTGGAACAGCTCATTGGGTAATTACATTATGATTCAACAACTCACTGTGTCTCCTTGTACAGGAGCGTACCGTTGTTGATTCGTTATCAACCCACAGTTGATATGCAAATTAGCGCGTTACACCTGGCGCAGTGTTCACGGAAGTGTTTACGCGGTACGCTTAAGTCGACGTGCTGTTAGTCACGTTTGGAATTCTGAGTACGCGCTAGGACACCAGGTGCAAACTGCAAAGCAACAAACCTGCCAAAACTATCGTTTTGCTTTAGATTTTGCTAAATATGTTAACGAGGAAAGATTTCCGTGAACTGGAAACATTTTAATATTATAGTGAGAATAATTGTGTTCCTCTATACACGATATCAATAAGTTTTCAAGAAGACTTTCGTTGTTGAAAGGGATTCAAACATGTTACAGAGTGGTTCATCACAAATCAACAACTCTGCATCAATGCGTCCGCGTATTTTTATCCCACTTAGCCGCCCTCGCAGGATAAAAATATGCGGACGCATGGATGCATCGTTGTTGATTTGTGATGAACCACTCTGTAACATGTGTGAATCCCTAAATAATATGCCCTCTGCGGAAGACTGTGATAAAGTAATCCATAGAGGGAGTATAGATTAAAAAATGCAATAGCCTATTGGATAATCTAAACTACACACCTCTTATGGAAGATTTAGGTACACTGCAAAAACTGGAGTGTTAGCTTTAACACCATGGGTGTTTAACACCCTCCTGGATTCAATAGGGTACTGTACCCAATGGTGTTAGATTTACACCAGTCTGGTGTTAAATACCACCATGATAGTGTTATATTAACACAAATTTTGGTGTTACAATTTATGATATGACACTGCTTGGTGTTGATTTAACACCTTCCTGGAATCAATATGGGACCACACCCTCTGGTGTTAATTAACAACAAACTTTGGTGTTAACATTTATATATGTAACGTCTGACATTTAAGTAGAAAATGTTTGAATTTGTTATCGTTTTCTTCTATTGTAACTGCTTACCTCTATCATTCATGAGCAGATCACCAAAATGCATAATTAAAATTGTGTAGCAACACTGAGCAGTGTTAAATCTTAAATTTCAACACCAGAAGCTAACACTGACAAGCTTGCTACCAACTTGGTGTTAAAATTTTAACACCCCAGTTTTTGCAGTGTAGAGGCTTTCACAGCGGTAGTATGGGTGTCAAATGGAATGGCTAAATGTGACACAAGGGGTGTATTATGTCGTTACGTCTACTCCTGAGATATGGGAAGGGGTGGATGTAGCCTACTACTGTTGCACATTCCTTTTTTGTTAACGGTTGTTGATTTTTTTGTTAACCATCACCAACATAGAGGGTATGTGTGGTCCAGTGGATATAATGGCCCATGATCTGAAGGTTCAAGTCCCACTGCTGCCAAGGTGTAGTGCACTTGTGTTATGACATCTCGTAGACGTCAAAGGTCAGAAATACCTTTCAAACACAAATAAATGAGCCTTGTGCACAAATGATCTGAATTTTATAATAAAACAGATTTAATGATTTTTAATCAGAATGGTTCAAGAATTGGTATGTCCAAAACATAATTACAATAACAACTTTACATGATTTATTCTGTCACTAATATTTCAAATCCTCTAGTGTCCCGTGTTGCAACAAGCGTTGCAGTTCAATGATGATATGTCCTCACAGCAAAGACTCCAAAATGACAGTATGCAAAGTCACACTTATATATCCTCAGTTAATATTCCATTTAGATCTTCTCAGTCCTGAAGATAACTTTTGTCCAGCAGTTCAAGACCGACAAGGTTAAATACATGTGAGTCCCCTCGACGACACTAATATTCCATAGTATAATCAGACCATATAACCATGATTTCTATCTGTCCATAATTTGGAATCCTATTTTGATTCCCCGCCAGTCCTTTTGGCTTCAAAGACGGCAGTAGAATAATTTTAGCACATTGCTCACATGGAGTGATAAATCCTGGCACTGTACAGGTCTGCTACTCATTGCAGATTAAAACTAGCTATAATAGAGATATTAGACTATATTTTCAAAGTATTCAAAGTCTGTTTGATTTCCATATTGATAAAAAGAACAAAAAATATTTTTAATCAAAAAAAAAAACTAAAGAAATCCATTGAACAGATCAAAAGTTACAGATTTTTAAATATTTTCATTTCAATGCTTTTCCTGAAATGTTACCTATGGAAAATGCTGTACAATCATGGCACCGAACTGAAATTAAAGTCAAATGGCGAGGTGATCCTGTTTGAGTTTTTACATAAAACTTGGTAGAAATATGACAAAAATATAGACATGTACCATGTGTGAAGATTTTAAAAAGGACTCCCACGAAAGTTCCTAAATACGCAAAAAATGAGGAAAAAGGGCAACATTGAGGAAAAATTGAATAAATCTCTGTCAAATATACAATTGGACCTCGACTTTAATTTCTTCATGAAGGTATCATATACTATCGTTCATGAATGATATCTCCAAATTTGGGCAAAGGGCAAAAATCGGATGTCCGATAACCCCGCCATTTTACCTGACGTCCTGGGACCCACAAAACAGCTGCACTTTTATTGGTGCCATTGAATCAGGTTTGGGTGGGATTTCCTATCAGTTTTAAACCCAACTGTTTGGTGACTTTGGTTTCCCATCATTACCAAATTGAGCAGGTTTATACGAATCCTTTTGCTTTTTAAAACCTGAATCAGATTGAAAATAAATGCTGTGTTTTTTGTTTTCTCATTTGTTTAACTAAACTAACACTTTTCAACATTGATTGCATGGTAATTTCAGGGAAAAAAGGGACTGTTGTGACATTCCTAGCTATAACTTCTAGGTACTTGGTTACTCTGGCTGCTGGCCCAGAGACTTTACTCAAAATCTCCATTATATATTGACTTCCCAAAGTTTTCCCAAGTCTAAAATAGATATTACCAAGCATCATGCTACAACATAACCTTGCACTATAGCTGACCAATTGGATTCACATAAATTACATCAGCTACATTGCAATCATCTCACAATTATACCTTCATGGAGACCCCCAATCAGAGCATATTTTTCTTTGATTTCAATGCATAAACAAGTTGACTCATTTTCTAAGTTTACTCTTGGGGAATTCCCACTTCCCTTCTTGTGCAATCTATCTAGTTGTAATAACAGGTGTGAGTTTTCATAATAAGCACTAGGGAATCCCATGCTCTCTTTTATATCAGAAACCAAGTAATTTTCCTTTGGAATCTTGTTCTCAAATAAAATTGGAAATCAAATTAATATTTTTAATCACAAAAATTGTGTATTATATAACACTTGGTAAAGGCACTTTATCACACTTTCCTCATCAACCCATCTTTGATAACAATCCTGGATCTGAATTGTTTTATACACAGTATCCTAGGTACTGTATACTGCACCTAATTATTACTTACTTAATGGCATCAAAACTAAAATAAATTTTCATCTCAACTTTGGTAAATTACCCTTTTTTATTAACTATCTTTAATTCTAGTTTGACTAATTTAAAATAATACCCCACAATGTTCAAAATCTCTGAGTCAGCCTTTAAAGGTGAACAAGAGATTTTGGGGCCTCCATGTACAGTGTGAAGTCACTAAAAACCCTACTTAAGATAAAAATAATTAAAATAGTTAAGAATTATTTTTGCTCACATTTTGCTTTCATTATAAGAGGATACCAGCTTTCAGAAAACGTTTATTTGGTGTCATTTAGACGTTGGAGGAAGAGTTATGCCTATCAGTTCTGAGAGAACGTGAAAATCCTGTTTGCCGATGTTGAACTAAAAGATGCATCGTTTACCTAGAGTAACATGGGTCTCAGCAATGATTTGAGTAAAACACTTAGCACCAAGTATTGTTAAACAATACAAAGTGAGAGAGCAATTGAAGGATTATAAAAATAAGATCCCGGAGATACAAATAATATGCTGAGTAAAAAATGTTAAATTTTTTCCCAAATAAGAAAATCAAGATACTGAACTGGTGTCAGACCACAGTTTACTTGGTTTACAAATTGCATTGTTTTTTTAAATTTCATGGTTTTAAACGAAACTTGGGAGCAAATGTGAAACCATAGGTTTTGTAATCCGCTTGAAAAAAAAACAGTGGCATATTTAATGTTTAAGTTTTAATTCCAATTCTTTAAAGGAAACCTCAGCTTTAGTTCTTCTTCCAATTTAATGACGCTGAGTATACTGTATTTGTGCACAATAATTACCTTAGAGATGTAAAACAAAAATCTCTGAGCATTATGTTCATGAACTCAGACATTGATATGGAGTTATTTTCAATAACTGACTCTTTATGATTTAACAATGGTAATTTGATGAAGATATTTTACTTCTAATTATGTTACACAATGGATCGTTTTATTCAAACTGATATGTTTTTGTTAAAAAAGAAATCGATACCATCTGAAATTGCACGTGTGAATTGCCTTTGCTATAAATATGTTATGGTATACGTCAGTGTCAGTCTCTCCTCATTATATGGCTAAAATCGGCCAAACAGATTTTTTAGGTCTCTCAGCAAAATTAACATAGTTTTTGAACCCAAAGTCCGAAAGACACCAAATAAAAATCTTCTGATAGCCTGTTTATCCCTGTAAACAACCAAAGCAAATATTCAAGCAAAAATTACGTTTAACCTTTGAAGAAAAAATCTTTCCTGAATGTAGGGTTTTTATTGACTCACACTGTATTGTGTCATATGTAGTAATGTAGTACTAGTAGTAGTGATTTCATATATGAGACCCCAATAGATTTCTTACCTTGTATTTGCCTACAGAAATGCCTTGATGAGTTTCACATCATCATAGATTCTGTTAGAATCATGCATATAGGTTATCTTCTTCTAAATTCATTAGAGAATAAAAGATGATATTTTTTGTTTTGGCCATCTTAGATGGTGTCATAATGGATGGGCATCCAATATTTTGAGTGGTGTATCCACCACGATAAAATATTGGATGCCCATCCATTATGACACCATCTAAGATGGCCAAAACAAAAAATATCATCTTTTATTCTCATTCTTATTTAGAATTGTGTAATTTTTGCTTTTGATCGATATAATTTATTTGTCAAAAATATTCTAACATCATTCTTTTTTATTCATTTAAATAATTGCACCCCTCCTGAAAACAAATGTTTCAATCCAAGGAACCAAAGTCATCGAGCGGTGATCGTCACGCTGCGTAAATTGCATTTGCGTACCAACGCCAAATGCACGACGCAGTATAAACGCGACGCTTGCGCGTGTCATATATTTGACTACACCGCATAATTGCTGCACACACTATCCATCTATTACCCAGTAATGGGTGGGCGGTGCTAACAAGATAAACCACGCCCACTGAATAAGAATTATAGTTACAGCTGCTTGAGTCTCTAAAACATAGGCTGAATTTAGTATTTGCTCACATAGAAATTTAGAAATTTCATAATTTTTGTACCAAAATAATAATTCTCAGCTTAATTCTTCACATGGGGATATTTTGATAGAAAGCTTTACATTAGTGCAAAAATCAGAATTTTCATATTTTTTAGGGATACCTGCTTTGTGAAATCTCTTGTTGCACCTTTAACTCCTAAACATTAAAGACACTATCAGTGATTCACACAAAAAAGTAAAAATATTTGAAATTTGCAAGAATAGCTTAAAAGTGAATGACAAGTCTGTAGAATTACGTTCTCCAAATGAAGAATTGCCAGAAGAGGAAGAAAACGACAGTGTTCAAAGATATGAATCTCCATTCAATTATGTGTTGTAGAAATTGTCCTTACGGATAGTAATGAAAAGAATATCCGATTTTGTCCTTATTAGGCTGCTTCTGGTCTTAACATTTGCAGGGTGTGTTAGGGTACCCGTACTTGTTACAGACATGCAAAAATCTGATTTTTGATGATTTTTTTCGATATTCTGATTTAGCAAATCACTGATAGGGTCTTTAAATTGTCCACTAAAACACTAGTAATTGATAGAATAAATGCCCCTGTTTGTTTAAATTCTTAATATGTACATGTTTAATTGAAAGAACTAAGCACTAGCTGTTTAAGATGTAAAAAATGTCTTTAGATAAAACAGTTGTAATTAAAGAGACACTGGCACATTTGAAAAATAGTGCACCCTCAAGATTTTTCAAAATCGATATTTTTGCATGGTTGTAAGGCTTTTATATACAAAAGCCCTCACCCGAAATGATTAACACCAAATCAGCTTCCTTATGGGTAAACAGAATGATTTTATAATTTAACGTCGCCGGCGAAGTTAAATTCAGCAGACGACGAAAATGTCGTTTAACACAAGAACATGCATGCCGTATGCATGTTTCCCACGCTATGCACACTGTTTGATCGGTCTATAACCTTTGTGGTTTTAATATCAGTGAGTACGAGTCAAAAATATTCATGTAATATACACATTTCTTGATTAAAGTTATGGAAAACTTAAAAGTTGGCCTACAATTACCTGGATGTCTTTATCCTCATATCAATGTCCCTATCTGTTTTGGGGTATGTTATTTTTATGTGTAAAATATATCTCTGTTCTTCCAATGGCCTAGACTATCATTTGAGAGCAAATTGAAGAAATTTCATATTTTGTGAAAATGTGCCAGTGCCGCTTTAAAATTTTGTTAGGTATATTATTGTTTACCTGGTTATTTTAGTGTTTAGGTATACAAAAATGGTACATACTTTACCATAAGTAAAGTACTACTCTTTTTAAGTTGTTGAATTAAACACTTCACATTGTTTAAAAAGTCCTTATCACTAAATACTGACATGTGTACTTAAATTCCCAATTTAAAGGTGCAATGAGATATTTCACATAACCGTTCCGGAAAAATCTGAACATTCTGATTTTTGCACTATTGTTAAGCTTTCCATCAAAAATACCCCACTGAAAGGATTAACTGAGAAATGTTTCTTTTGGACAAAAATTGTGAATTTCTAATTTCGTATAGGAGCAAATACAATTCAGCCTGTTTTTATATTTGAAATATAGCAATCAAATCGCCTTTTTCTCTCTTTTAAGACATTTCTGTACCCAAAATAAGGTAAGAAGTCTATTGAGTGCTAATTTATTTAATTACTAGTATGACACAATATTTGGGGTGCTTAATGTCACGGTCCAAAAGTTTAAGATACGTCCACTTGGGAACGTAACACCAACAATACAAGCATTATGATCACCAAACTTAGAGTTTTTATTTAAATAAACCCCCACCCCATGAAAATTCAAATTTTTGTCTTGAAACCCCCAAAACTGCTACTAAATGAAGATTTTGGGTCAAGTTAAAAAATACAACTTTGAAAGTATTGCTTGAAATTGAAAATGCTGCTTTTATTAAAGCAGTAATTGCTGTGTTATATACGAACTTGGAATGTTGGAACACTTAGAAAGATGACACCTTATTGACATTTGTTGAGGTTTCCTTCAATTTTTCGTATTCCACTAAGGTCTTCACTCCTCTTTCCTCAGGTATGCCATCATCGCTTCCCAAAATTCCTGTGCATTTTCAACCTCCTTGAGGGAACCCAATTGACCTATTTCTCCTTCAGTTTCCCCAGGGTATCAATTTTTTCAGTCTCAGATCGAGTATCAAATTAGGAAGAATCTGTTAGAATATGATTTTTGTGTTACATGCCAAAACAGAATACATCCATAAATAGATCAATTGAGTGTAAAATCCCAGGTTAATGTCCAATTGTATATTGCTTGCCCCGGTGTCATATAATACAGCGTCCGTTTGACTGAGTGTCCTACCACCCATTGTCTATTGTGTTCTCCATTGAGTGCGGTTGCTCATTTTTTCATCACGTACCCAAATGGCATCGTCTCCAAGGTCACGGTTTTATTTCCGTACATGTTGCTTTGGTAGCTAGACACTCTCTCATGGGGGACACTCAGTTTCTTTAAACCGGTCTCGGATAGCGTGTCTATTTGAATAGGTCTGGTAGCTTCTGGTCTCGATCGTATCCATTTGAACAGATCCCGCTCTTAGTTAGGGTACCATTTTCATTTGTTTCTGGTCTCATATAGCATAGGGTGCCGGGTCACTACCAGAACCCTTGTAACTCGTTTGGTTACTCCGTCTCATGTATCAGATTACCGCAAGGGGAATCCATTCTTTCCCCACCATTTCACATACACGATCGCTGCATAAACGTCAAAGAGGTCACCCTCCATATCAAACGACTGTTTTATTCCTTGACAGCCTTGGTTCTCCTTTCCTTTCTCCCATACCTTGTTCTTTTCACTAAACTGTTTTCCTGAGGACTCAACCCTCCTCTTGGTGCTGTTCCCGAAACTTCAGTCCCGTAATATATGTGCTACTAATTCATGCCTGAGTGGACAATTTATCCAAAGGCACTGTGTACTGGAATGAAAAGGTCTGTCATGAGTTGGTATGGTTACACACAATTTGGGGAACGGACCCCTGGATAATGCTAGGGAGACACAAATACAAGTATCATGAAAGTACTTGATGTAGACCGTTTTAGCCTCTTTCCGTACTGCCATATCAGTAGTCGCCTTTCCATTTCCCACCATTTCCAAGTGGTCTTTTCAAAGAATTTTATGGTCAGGGGACAGAATTAGCATCCGCAGTTGCGCGACCAATCAGGTTTGGCAATCAACGCGGCGCGGACCGTGATTGGTTTTATTGTGTATCTGTGGCATGCATGTTTGAAAAAATATGATTTAAAATGTATAAAAGCCCTAATATATCAGGTTTTCGACTCACGACTCAATATCACGATGTAAACTTTCTGTTATATATACGCTTTGACGTATTTTGCAATTATTATTCACTACGATAGTATTTTGTTTTGGCACCGTCAAATTACGTCAGAAGAGCAATTGGTCGCCTTATTATGAGCCCGATCTGAAACCTAAAAAATAATTATGATTAATAAGTTAGTACATTTTTAAAACAATACCATCACAACATTATTTTGCGAGAACTCCCCCTCCCCCCATTACCAAATGTTGAATTTGCACTGTAGTTGGTTAAGTTGGTACTTGTCTAGTAAATTAATACCTGCGAATGGTGATGGTCAAAAGTGTGTATTTTGTCATAAAGAATCTGATTTTTAAAATTATAATCGGATAATCGATTGTAATGTAACGGCGGAGCTGGAAACACCCATTCCTGTCCACGGCCGTTCATTGAAAATTACCTCTACTTGACTTGCCTGACCCCAAATGGCGAGTACTTGGCGTAAATTGCCCAAGTATTTCATATGAAAGTTTGTTCCAGCCCGGTTTCCAGCAGCTTGTTGAATTATTATCGGGAGATCTCCGATATTAATTTTCTCCTTACAAAATTCCGTCTTTTTCGATACATACACCACCAGTTCGAGCTTACCATTCTCAGATAGGGCCTATAGTTTATTAGCCAATTATCAATGAACCGTGCAAAAATCTCAAAAATTGCTGAAAAATTGGCGCCCTTTACAAAAGGTGCTGGTATTACCTTAAAGACGAGTGCTCGTGATCCATTAGTGTTTTCAAAACATGCACTTTTGATTCATGGTCTAAATCTGGAGTAATTCAATTGAGCAGCATGTACATACAAGTTAATAGACAGTGGATTGTAGGTAAAATACAGCATGTACAATGCAAATTAGTTTTTTGGCCGGGGTAGGGGAGGTTTTGTTTGCCGAGCTACATACCAACTCCTATACAAAAATCTTTCAAATGACCCAATGCCACCATCATGAAGTGAAGTAATTAAATTCCACTTTTTTTTATTTTACCCTTTAGCTCAGCATCTATCGTTGCATCTTTAACTTCTTTGCCTGTTGCATTCTCTTCCCTGTTAGAGAGTCACAAGAAGGTAAAAAACCAAGAAAATAAGGTATAATATTAGGAATTTAATGTAGTACTTCCCTTTGGCCAAAATGGTTACTCTTGTGTCTAATCGTTTTAGCTCCCCACCAAGGGAATGGAAAATTAGTAGTGAGGAGAAATAGCAGTGGGAATGAAACTGCTCAAATACAGCGTGTACTTGACATAATTGCCTCTTTAAAAAGTGCACCCAGAACATATAATACAACCAGGAGTTCATGGAGAGTAAGTGTATAGTGGCATAAATTTTTATCCGTTTTCTTTCTCTTTTACCCATAAAACTGTAATGGATTCTGTGAAGTGTTATATGGTATATATCACAGTTTCTTTAAATTTGAAACAGTGCATCACATTCAGATTCTTCGCATCCTTTTTGAATACTGAATATGCCGTTCAAATTTAAAGAATTTCAAATTTGAGTTTGGCCATTTTATGTATTTATTATGATCTATTTTTTGTCACTTCCCAAAAAGTTAAAGCTTTAGATCTCCACATAATATTCACATGCTTAAGAAACTTCCTACACTACCATCAAGTATTTCCCTGATCTTATTGGCAAGCAAGTTTATTTACTGTCTTAATCTTTTCACGTGTCATACTCTCTGATAGCGTTTTGATGCCCGTATCAGTTAGTAAAGAATGATGCATGCGCAAGAAGTTTCACAGCATCAAAATCATGACTCAGTGGCCTAGATAAGTAATTACTACTAATAATATACAATAACAATAAATAAATATATTAATAATACCACACACAATGTTGCGCAAACACCACAATGTTGTCTCAATTCGCAAGGCCATTACGTCCACCTTTTTTTTTTTTTTTTTTTGTTTTTTTTTTTTTTTTTTTTTTTTTTTTTTTTTTTGAAGTCCCGCACACTCTAAAAATCATCCTGCATATTGCCGTGCCCTCAATAAGAAAACAAACAAGTACAATAATTGTCATATATTCTAAATAAATAAAATAATTGCAGTTTATATAGCTTTTAATCACCATTCAGTATCAAGCGCTTACATTATTCCGCTGTTACTAGGAAATAATCAGAATCTTTCATTTCATCTCAGGGGCTGCTTTACGGCGCTCAAACCTATCTATACTTTAGATTGTAATATTTCCCCTAACAGCTCCCAGATTTCGCTTGTGTCGACGATGCAATTGAGATTAGTAGCTTGCCCAGGGACACAAACACGTTGACCCAGCGGGGCCGACTCACAATTTTAGTATCCACTAGTCTGCGCTTTATCTGTTGCGTCCACACTTTCACACGTCTTCTAATCTATCTAATACTCATGGAGGTATACCATGCCTTAGTTTCAGCCCGTGGCCACACCGTGACCTGAACCCGGGACCCCTTGATCTCAATCGAAGTACCAGTGAATAGAGCTAGAGAGGAATTCCCAGTTAGGTTTATGACACTAAGCATTTTTATACCTGTGATAATATTAAGCTATATGTATAGCAGAGGGGTATTGAGTCAATCCCACATGCACCCGTTTTTGGAATTTTCACCTCAATATGGTCAGTTATCCCACAAAAATCCCATGTTTAACACATAAACCCGGACTTTTATCATCATTATTGCCCACAAAGCAGCAGTACTTCAGAATTGTAGCATGATCATGAAATGTCTTGTGGTTTCTAAACTTTTGAATATTTCTTTATGACTAAGTACTGACATTACAGTAAGGCACATGTCAATGCATTATGGGATTGGTTCCAACACCCTCTTGTAAATAGCTTGACTGGGTACCAATAAGATTAAGCAGCTGGGTAGCATGGCTTATTACCCACAACTAACACTAAATTAGTGTGTCCTGTGGAGAGGGATTTGGGAGTTGATATCTGAAATGGAACTTCTGCACAAGCTGTTTGACCATGCAAATTTTCTCTTTTATTTTTATGGCGACCAATTGTGACAATGATATAAGTAGGGATAATCAAGACCGATACCTCCAAAATCAGAAAAATCCATTGCGGGAATCTTGGCATATAGGCTTACAAAGTTCATAATTTGTATGTTCATAAAGCCCCCTCTATATGGCTATTTCCCATAGAAAGACGTGTACAACTAGATTTATGATGAAAAATTATATTGCCCGCAATGAAATTTCATCAATTTACAAGGATCTACTTAGATGGCATTAAATACTTCAACTTAGTTGTCAAAAGTGTGTCGCGTTGATATTTTTGGTTCTCATTCTCGTTTTGTCTTAATAAAAGACACTTTCAAAAAGTGTGCTGACTTTTACCACCCCTTAAACTGGAAAAGTACATTAAACTATAAAAAATGTTGTCCGAATCTTGTCACCAATAGCTTTTTTATGTATTTTTTATTTCAACAGTATCCCAAATGAAATTCCACCCCATCCAATGTATTTTCATTGCTTCCCTTGATATGAGCTAAGTTGTAATGCAAGAAATTATGATTGTTTGTTGCCTTAAAAAATACCAATAAATTAATATCAAGATCATTAATAGAACGTATAGACCGCCACTATACCAAAATGAAATTCAGTCTCAAGTAGCCTACAGAATAACAAATTTGGAAATTTGTAATGAATGAAAAAATGGAGGCTGAAATCAGATAGAGTACCTTTAAAAAGGAGAACGTGAATACTGCTGCAAAGCAACCCTGCAGAGAACTAGGCTATGTTTTTACTGTTAAAGAGACACTGGCCACATTTGAAAAATAGTGCACAATTCACCCTCAAGATTTTTCAAAAAATGATATTGTTTTGCATACATTAGCCTCATCTGAATGATTAAGACCAAATTGGCGTCCTTAATGTGTAAACCGAACTATTTTATAATAATGTCACCGCCGTCGACATTACTATCAGCACAACAGAAAGGCATTTAACACACCGAAAACACAAGCCGAGCCTGTCCCATGGCATGACCCTGTTTGACCGGCCGTTGGACCTTTGTGTTTACATGTTTATATAAATGAGGAACAAGTCTATGATATTCAGGTAATAGACATATTTGTTGATTAAAGTTAAACGGCACACTTAAGTTGGCCTAGAAATTACCTGGATTCTTTATCCTCTTATATGCATGTCATTTTTGGGTATGTTATTTTAATATGTAAAATCTATCTCTATTCTTCAAACCTAGACTATCATTTTGCGATCAAATTGAAGAAATTTCATATTTTGTGACAATGTGCCCAAGTGCTGCTTTAAACTGATACAACACAAGACAACGAAACCTTCAAGAAGTACTTCAACAGTCATGGTTAGCAGCTAATATTGGGTAGAAATCCTGCAAGAAGATAATTCCTTTTGCTAATGCAAAAATATGCCTTGTGGGCATGAAACAATTATTTGGTTGCAGTACCCAAACAGCTCAAAACATGTGGCAGCATTGGCATATTTCACAAAATATGAAAATTCTTGAAAATTTGCTTGGGGGGAAATGATAGTCTATCCATTGGAAGAATATTATATTCAATTTAAAAGCCCGGTTGCAAAACATTTGTGTACTTATCATTTCATCATGAACTAGCCCATGGGGCACGTCCTGCAGTTTTGTGCTAATGACCAGTTTGGCTGACTTATGGTGCAGTGGGCCATATCTTGAGAACCACCCAACCAAAAGGAGCATTTTTTTTTCACAGGCCAAATGCTCATTAAACCCTTCTTTCTGATAAAATAACATTCACAGATTCAAATTTAAAAAAGTGGAAAAATAATCATTTTCATTTTGGGGTAAGTTTTTATTTGCGTCACCCCTGTATTACATAAATATCATAGATTCCTACTCATTGATGTTAAAAACTACAAAGGTCACAGACCATCAAACAGGGTGCATTGCCTGGGAATCACTATGGCGTGTGGTTTTCTGGTGTTAACATTTCTGTGATCTGCTGAATTACTCCTGAGTCCACTTTATTATAAAATTCTCTGTTTGCCACAAGGGGCTGCTGTGGGTTAATCATTTCAGATGAGGGCTAAAAATATCATTTTGAAAATCATGAGGGCGCACCATTTTCCAAATGTTCCAGTGTCTCTTTAAATATTTTGTTTTAACGTCTCAACTGCCAGATTGATATTATCTTACACTATTGATGTTCATATTTTAATTCTCGTCACATCTGGTATATAGACACTTCATGATCAATGCCAAGACCCCTTCACCAACAAAACAAACTAATCTAGCATTTTTTTTTGGCCTGCTTGCACCCTTGAAACAATTTTTATTTCTTCACAAATCTTCAAGAATTGGTCTCTCTTCATTTTTTAACAAGCTCAGAACATTTGAATGTATTTCAGAATGTATCTGTGTCAAACTACCTTGCTCGAAAAGATATTTCTTGCCATGAGTTGCTAGGTAATGATACTTTCCTTGTATTGGAGTATCAGGGGGCCCCAATAAAAACCTTTACCAAAATGAGTGATATTTTTCCACTTTTTTTAATTTGATATCTGTGGATTTATTTTAATCCAAAGAAGGGTAATAGAGCATCTTGCATGAAAAAAATTTTTTGATTTTGGTTGAGTGTTTCTCAAGATATGGTCCACTTAACAATAAGTCATCGAACAGACTTGTCCACGGAGGCATCCTTTTGCGAGTAGATCATGTCCTAACCCCCCTGCCCTGACACAGACGAAAACTGGTATTTAGGACAACTGCAGATTGTCCATTCGTATTCACTAGAAATGATAAGTCAACATTAATTGTTTTGGCAACCAGGCTTTCAAATCTGAAATCATAGCATGCATTTTGGGTACAGTTTTTATTGGGTCACCCTTTATAACAAGTTTTTCTGGTGTAAATATGACACAGTTCAAATGTTTCCTTAGATGAAACCAAGCCTTCTTTGTAAAGTGCAACTTCAAGTCAAAAAAAGATCATAATTAACCAAAAATGGGTGGAAAGTTGTGTTAATCTATAGCAATGTGTGAGAACAATTTGGCATCCCCAATTTTTATTATTGACATTTTTAACCCTAGTGATTATGCCTTTAAGAAGCCGGGCACTATTTTCAGGAAAAAAGTCTTAATTTCATATTACTTTCTAAGGCTTGGTATTCTTGAAAGGAGTCCGAAGCTTTAGACCTGGTTTAAACCAGGGTTAGTCCTACATGAGTGGACTTTTCCTCCTTCCAACATACTCTAACATGTGCTGTAACAGATGAGAAAATTCCTCATGGATGGTTCCAGCCCATCCATGAGGATTTTCTCACCCTTTACAATTACTTTCACAGTATTTTGGAGGAAAACGGTATACTCAATGTAGGACTAACCCTGTTTTAAAGCAGGAAAAAAAAGAAAAAAAAAACACCAAGTTTTAAAAGTTAGACTCTCTTTCAGAATACCATCCTACAAGCAATTTGTTGTAGCCACCGCTCGTATCTTATCAAATAACACCTCATAAATGACTAAATTCTGTGGTTTCTTCCTATTACCTTGCATTTAATATCGCACCCTATAAAACTAAAATGTGAACATTTTGAATTATACAGAACTCATCTTTTTTACCGATTTTTTATTTCATGCTAACTAGGGTAATTCAGTATCGGCTGTGTCTTGATGGTAACATATTCTCCTCTATCAATACTTAGAATTGCCGCAGTAACCCACACTACAGCGATGCTTGCCTTTCACCAATTAGCCATCTCAGCAGCGCTAAATTGGGGTGTTTCCTTCCCAAATTTGACACAGGCGTAGTTTCAGAGCATAGTTATCGAGAGATATTAGAGGGAGAGATACGTTTACAGCGAGCCGGATGGGAGCCATCCTTGTGTGTTTGGGCTTGAGGCTGTCATGTTTGGGGGCTTGGATGGGAAGAAATTTGCCACTTAAAATGTGGATCGAGAAGAACCAAATGTCAATTGAGATTAGGAATAACTTTCTAATTGGATAGGTATGACGAAGAGTACGAGTGGAATGTCAAGCAGTCGCGGTGAAAGTATAAACTAAAAGTTCCAGATCTATAAGAAGTCTTCTAAATGTTGTTAAAATGCAATGGTTGTATGTTGTATAAGATTTAGTTTGGTGGAAGGGGGGCAGGAGGACATCCCTTCCACTTTCAGACTAAGGGCCAGGGCCCTGCACTTTTTAACTTGTGTATAAAACATTAGACCATATCCATCAAATTGGAAATAAATAAGCAATGAGGTAGGTTCTGTGTGTACATTTAAAAATCTTTGCTTTGTTAAGAGAAAAACAAAAAATTGGGTACCTTCCCAAAAAAATCTCTGGTGTCCCTTTAAGGCTGACCCAGAGATTCCGAGGATGGCGTCCTCAATTTTTTAAACAAATCATGTTTTTTGCATGTACATAATTCTTGTCCACATCCTAATCACTGTGTGAGTAGCAAAACTCAAATCACTGTTCTTTCATAAAAATCACAACTTTGTGAATAAAGTCTGGACCATAACCCCCGCAGCCGCGTGTAAGTGGCTGTAAGCCTGCACCAACTAACACGGGATCCGTCTGATCATTCAGTACACGGTAAGTATTTGCCGGCTGCTTTGGTTTTCCAGTTGTTGTAGACTTATGGAGCCATCTTTTTCAAATTCATGCGGGACACTTGGACTATTAATTATTAAAGAACATATACAGATGTTGAATCTTAAAAATGAATTTTAGTATGGGATAACAGCCATTTTTGGAAAAATAAAGATTTGAGACGTCCGCTTGATTGGATTAATTATTTTGCTTCGGGGGACCCATTCCGGTAAAAATGTAGTACGTATCCCTACATTGGAAAAAAAACAACCGATTATCGTCATCGTACGTCGGTTTTTGAATCTGTAGGGAAAAGGTTAACTTTTGTGTTAGACATAATAGTACGGTGTCTTTCGGAAAAAATAATAGCACTTTGGGCAGGGTCATATGTACAGACCTGAAATTTAAATAGTCCGGATTATATATATGGTCCGCCCCCGAGAGAGCACCTGATATCTGATATCTGACACTTGTCCTGTACCTGACACGTGCACCAAACTATTCATCTCGTTACCTTTTATAACTCAATACGGCAAAGCAGCAAGCATTCTGTATCTCGTTGTCACAGCGTATCGATCATATGTGAGACTATACATGTGTTTCTGTACAGGGAGGGTAGACACGATCTGTCGATTTGGGCATTGGGATTCCAAACGGTAATTTGTGAAACTGCTAAGTTCATTTACTATGACAGTCTCGTCCCAGTGACATTAAAACATCACATCTCTTAAACCTTGGTTCACAAGATCTTTAGTAATATCATGATAAATTAAGAAAAAAATATGAAGTCACATCAATCATGCTCTGTTACATTCCCTGTGGCCTAACCCAAGCTTTCCAGAAACTTCCCCTGCAAAAGTAATCTCTATCAAACATAATACCCTTGAACATACGCGCCATTGCTACAGAGCTAGGCGCTCTGTAGCCATGCGCATTGATACACTCTAATATCAAACATCCCTATTATATTATTATCCACCCCAAACCCATTGGCACTCCTGGATTCAGATTTTTGTGTTAACACATTATCCCTTGTTACTAAATGTTTACTCTACATCAAACAAAAGACTGTGCCATGATCTCAAACGTTGTAAATTAAGCATTTTAGTGATATCTTTAGTTCTAGTTGACTATTGAATTAATACCAAACATTTATATTTAAATCTTCTGATTGGCCTTTAAATTGACAGGAGGATATTTTTGTTTAGGATCAAATTTTCTCTCAAATTTCAGCTAGATCTGTTGTATACCACCTACCGAGAACGCGTTTCGATGTTTATTGGACAAACATTTGCCAAAGAAAACCGCAAACCTTGTTTTGAACTTGCCCGCCCTATCATAATCGTTCCCCATAGAAAACCATGCTTGACTTTCTGTCATGCACGACAGAAACATAAATCACTCATCGTTATTACATAAAGACGGCATAATTCGGCTTATTCCCCTTCAGTGTGATCTAAATACTTGGTAAGCTTCAAAGGCGCATATTTGGCCTCCATTAGCTCTGGGGGTAAACAGGCTAGGACTTCCCGATGCCATAGTTGATTCTGCACCGGATATTAGCGGGCACAGGTGGTGATTTTGGGTTGTGGAGGCTCCATTACTAATCGGTGACCTTCTCAACATGGTCTTTTCGCTTGGGGGCAACTTTTGAGTGTTGCCCCCCCTAGATTTCCGATTGCTCTAGCGGGGGAGCGATTGGACTATGGACGCTCGGGGTTTCGGGATTTTCATGTCTCATCAATGTCGGCCACCGTGCTTGGGCGGAAGGGTCCATGCGTGCTGCTGTGCGCGTCTCAGTGTTACATGGGATTGGCCAGTTAAGTTTTGAATTCTAAAACCCGTTTTTGTCCTGAGGTCACAGACGTGACCGAACTTTGGTTTGCCCTAGGACAAATAACCCAATCTGGCGAAAGTAGAAATTTATTTTGAATGGTTTTGGACTAAAGGTTACTCATTTACCAAAAGTAATACAGATTGGTTAGGTATGGCGGAACATGGTGGGTTTACGAATCAAAATTTGCCGTTTTTAAAGGTCACAAACGTGACCTAAGAATGTTCCATTACTTGTCACGCCTATATATTACCAAAACAATGCTGACATTGTACATGTATGTATACAGTTTATACTATTTTGTATATATTGCTTTGTTTTCAATGGTGGCCAAAATGTACTTTTGACTGAAATTTCAACATGTACACACACTTGCTACGACTCTCAGAAAGAAACTTTGTATTGTAACTTTTTAAGATTATTTAATATCTGATTTTTGTTGATATTTGCTGTTTGTATTATGTAGTTTTTTAATGTCGCTCAAAAATCGTGAAATATTCCTGGTTTGCTCAAAATCGTAAAAACATGTGTCATAAAGATATATATTTCTAAATGTATGATTTTATCCATAAAAAGTGTATTAAATGAGACTAAGAATTAAAAAGTCTTAAAGGCTAAGGAATGGGTTTGCAACAATTGCTGCAATGATGGACAAACAACATTAACAATGTCTTGACACTGCAGTATATGACACTAAATGAATTCCATAATTTAATATAACTTATTTGATATATCAACTAGATGAAATGATCTTGAATCCACTAAAATTTGAATCCAACTCATTTGGGAAAGCTTACATTGATATAAACAATGATGACTCTATCATAATGTTCTAATTTGACTCCCGAACAATTTTTGTTTAGACACAAAAGCTAGTTGTGGTAATTGAATATACTAAATATATTAATAGCAGAAGTTTTATCCAAAATTTTTGAATCGTCTTAAAGAATTCATAAAATCCTTAGATCTGAATTTCAATAATAGGCACTTTCGGAATCGCACTAAGGACAAGCCCAATAATATCTTCAATATTGCCTGGTTTATAATTTGGACAATGAACAGAAGTGATTAGGGTAAAGGGTGGGTTTTTATTACTTTCTGAAAAAATCAAATATAAATTAGTAACCGATTTATGCCAGCTAATTCAAGTTTCGATCCGTTTTCATAGAAATTGAATGTAACAGGACAATGTTTGTTTGTAGGAGTAGTATAGATCCCACACATCAATTGATAATTTCGTGGGCTGATATTGATCAATTATAGAATACTGAATTCTGAAAGAACTTTTTTTTATTATGGGTGATTTTTAATATCGACTTTGCTGAAGGCTGACACGGAAAGATCTATTAATGATTATCTGGACTTTTATTTTATTCTTATTCAATTACACCCCTATTTACAAACACCAGGATTCACTGGGGCTACTTCAGCAACAATGAATGCGCCAACATCTTACAATAATAAGATATAATTCAATCCTCCATAGTGTAACCGATGGTTAGTGATCACTTTTCCGACTGTTTTAACAATTGATTCGATGTCGCTTATCACAAGACAGTATCAAAATTTTATTTACAAAGAAACATCTGAAGGACAATGTGAGCAAGTTTTTAACAAAAGATTGTCATATGTCAAATGCACGAAAATTCTACAACGATGATGTAAAATTATGACTATCATAAATTTTCCTAGAAACATTTAACGTTTTATATGATGAATGCATCCCGCTCAAAAAATGCGGGTCAATAGGAAAAAAGATCCCATCTCACATGGATCACCAAAGGTTTACTTAAGAGTCCAAATAAGAAAAACAAATTGTATAAACATTATATTAAAATAAAAAAAAAAAAGAAAAACCCCCCAAACCAAAAAAAAAAAAAGAGCAAACCCACCCCACCCAACACCCCCCCCCCCCCCACCCCCCCCCCCCACTGAGGGAAAATTTTCAAAAATTTAAGACTTAATAGAAATAAATTAAACCGCTAATACGGAAATCAAAGAGAATTGTACTACTTTATGAAATGTGAAAAAGTCTAAAAACAACATGAAGAAACATGAAAGAAATTACTTTATCATTGGTAAAGGTAAAAAACATCACCTTAAGTTGCAAATTTCAGCTGATAGAGGCAACTTATATCTGCCTCTCAAAACATCGCAATCAATTTACGATTTTTTTGTTAAGTGGTCCCAATCTTGACTTCGCCATTCACACAATGGTAAAAACTATTATGGAAATATCCCTCCCCTATATGATGCCTTCTAGTATGTTCATGAAACCGATTGTTGACTTAGATTTATAAAGATAATTATCAGCTTAAACCAATAAAAGTGCTTGTTATGATATATTGGCAACTTGATATAAAAGAGGTGGGCTATGAAATTGCTAACATTAACAAATATTTTTAACTAATCAGCTGTTACTGGTATGTTCTGAGAAAAAAAAATAGCTAAAGTTATTCCAATCTATAGAAAAATTGATCCCAAAAACCCGTATTCTCAAATTATCGACCAGTCTCACTTCTACCTTGTTTTTCAAAAATTCTTGAACGACTTGTATTTGATCGATGTGTTATTATCTTGAAAACCACCAAACCAAAAAATAAAACAATTGTGGGCTTTCGACCTAAACATCAACTTTATTGCTATGTGCTCAATTGGGTAGTAAGATTACCGTGCTGTAGAAACAATGAATCCAACAGTTGCAATATTTTAAGACTTGTTAAATCATTGACACTATTGATATAAGTATTGTTACACAAACGCGAGCATATGATTTCTTGTAAAGTAACTTAATTGGTTTAAAAGCTATCTTATAATAGCACACAAATTGTATTTTTATAACGATTGTAAATCTTACATGAAGAACTTATTTGTGGTGTGACCACAGGATCTATATTGGCCCTTTTCTTTTCATACGTATGTATTGACCAATTACTCATACATCAAATGTTCTTGTTTCCTTTTGGTTGCTGATGACCCACTATTACTTATGATAAAATATATGGAAACAATATCAATATCGTAAACATTGAATTAAGTGAGGTCAGCAATTGGTTTAAATCAAATCAACTATCAGTAATCAAGTAAACCAATTATATGATTTTAGGTACATCTCACATGACTTCGACTAGAGGTATGTTGATGATTTCAATGTTGTCCTTGAATATACCATTCTTGAAAGATAAAGTGGTACTAAATTTCGCGCGTGTTAATTTGATAGTGCCTAACATGGAAAACCATATTGACTGCATATCTAAACTATGATGAAATGATCTTTAATCCACTAAATTTGAATCCAAATCCATTTGGGAAAGCTTACATGAATAAACAATTGATGACTCTATACATTAAATGTTCTTATTTGAATCCCGAACAATTTTGTTTAGACACAAAAGCTAGTTGTGGAAATTGAATATACTAAATATTCATATCAGAAGTTTATCCAAAAAATTTTGATCGTCCTAAGAATGTATAAAATCCTTAGATCATGAATTCTCAATAATAGGCATTTCGGAATCGCACCTAAAGGACAAGCCACTAATATCTTCAAATTGATGGTTATAATGTGGAACACATGTGACAGAATTGATCGGGAAACAGGTGTGGGGGTGCTATACATTCTGAAAAATCAAATATACATTAAGAACCATTTATGACAGGCTAATTCAAGTTTCGAATCCTGTTTCATTAGAAATGAATGTTAACAGTAAGATGTTGGTTGTAGGAAGTAGTATATAGAGCCCACACATCAATTGATAATTTCGTGGCTGATATTGATCCAATTTATAGAATACTGATTTCTGAAAAGAAACGTTTTTATATATGGGTGAGTTTATATCCGGAATTGCTGAAGGCTGACACGGAAAGATCTATTAATGATTATCTGGACTTTTATTTATTCTTATTCAATTTACACCCACTATTTAACCAAACCCACAAGGATCACTGCTACTTCAGCAACAATTATCGACAACATTCGACAAATAATGAAGGATTATATATAAATTCAAATCCTCCATATTGTAACCGATTTTAGTGATCACTTTCCGACTGTTTTAACAATTTGAATCGGATGTCGCTTATCAATAAGATCAGTAATCAAAATTTTATTTACAAAAGAAACCACTGTAAGGACAATGTGAAGCAAGTTTAAACAAAGATTTGTAGATGTCAAATGGCACGAAATTCTTAACAACGATGATGTAGTAAATATGACTATAATAAAATTCAAAGAAACATTTAACGTTTTATATGATGAATGAATCCCGCTTAAAAAATGCAGGGTCAATAGGAAAAAAGATTCCGATATCACGGGATCACCAAAGGTTTTACTTAAGAGCATAAATAAGAAAAACAAATTGTTAAACATTTTTATTTTTTTGTTAAGTTTTTTGAAATTCAAAAATTTAAGACTATAGAATATAAAATTCACATTAAACACGCTAATACGTAAATCAAAGAGAATGTACTACTTATGAAATTTGAAAAGTCTAAAAACAACATTGGAGAAACATGGAAGAAGATAACTTTATCATGGGTAAAGGTTATTAAACACATTCCCCGCAGTGCAAATTTAAAGGATGATAGAGGCAACATTATATCTGACTCTCAAAACATAGCAAATCAATTTTTAACGATTTTTGGTTAATGTGGGTCCCATCTTGTTTCAGCCATTCAAAACAAATGTTAAAAATATTATAATACCAAATCCATCGAATGATGCCTTCTAGTATTTCATGAAACCGATTGTGGAATTAGATATTATAAAGATAATTAGCAAGCTTAAACCAAATAATGTGCTGGTTATGATAATATTGGCAACTGAAATAAATAAAAGAGGGGGGCTCTGAATGCCTAAACCATTAACAAAATTTTAAGCTATCACTGTAACTGTATTGTTCGGGGAAACACAAAAAACAGCTTAAGTTATTCCAATCTATAAAAAATCTGATCCCGACGTATTCTCAAATTATCGACCAGTCTCACTTCTACCTTGTTTTTCAAATCTTTGCCCGACTGTCTTTGATAGATGGGTTGCTTACCTTGAACACCAACAAAAAATCCTAAATGAAACAAACAATTTGGATTTCGGACTAAACATTCAACTTATATGCTATTGTCAATTGGTTAGATAAAAGTAGATAAGATTCACCGTGCTGTAGAAAACGATGAATCAACAGTTGCAATTATTTAGCACTTGTCAAAAGCATGTGACACTATTGATCAAATAATTGTTACACAAAACTCGAGCATGATGGATTTCGTTGGTACGTACTTAATTGAGTTTAAAAGCTATATTAATAATAGAACACCAATACTGATTTATACGATTGTAAATCTAACATGAAAGAAATTTGTGGTGTAACCAGGGATCTATATTAGGCCCCCTTTATTGTTCATACTGGATGTACAATGACATTACTCATACATAAATGTTCTGATTCCTTTTGTTTGCTGATGGAACACTATTACTTATTCGCATAAAGATATCCAATAACAATACAATATCCGTAAACAGTATTAAGGAGTCAGCAATTGGTTTTAAGCAAATAAATATACAGTAAATGCAAGTAAAACCAATTATATGTTTTAGGTACATCTCACATGACTTCGACTAGAGTATGTGATGATTTAAAATGTTGTCTTGAATGATACCATTCTTGAAAGAGTAAAGTGTACTAAATTTCTCGGCGTGTTAATTGATGAGTGCCTAACACGGAAAAACCACATTGACTGCATATCTAAAACTATTTCTCGCAATATTGGTGTCATGAACAAATTGAAATTTTCTATCCGATCCGTATTCACCTGAAAATGAAGGATAAGTCTCTAGAATTCGCATAACTATTTTTCTTGCAACTGAAAAATTGAACAGAAACAAAGAAAACAGCTGTCTTTAAAGATATGACTCCCATTCATTCCTGTTGTTGCACTAAGTTTCCGTACAGACAGTAATGACTAAATGACGCGTTTCTGTCCTTATTAGGTTGCTTTCATCTGAGCCCCTTGTAGGAATTGTAGGATATACCAACGCAGCTCGGAAGCCCGCTCCCATAATCCTTTGCGCGCGAACCATATGAAGCGACTGGCAAATGCGTGTTGACGCCATTTCTTTCTTTGTGTCGCCAGGAAGGTAAAATCGGTCAAGTGTATCAACACAGCCTACGCTAGAGAGTACATCATATGCGTAAATCCCGGGAGATGGGGGGATACATCCCCCTCAATATTTTGATGAGGGGGGATGGTCAATACGATCATCCCCCCCCCCTTGTTTTGATGGCGTTCATTGTTTTTTTTTTACAAAATTAGGTTAAAAACGCGTGTTTTTTTGTTTTTGAATTTGTTAAATTTCCGCGTGCTTCGCGGCATTTTGTTATAATTACAATTAATGATTTTAGCTTCTAATGGCACAATTTTTAGCGCGCTTCACGCGCACATGTGCTTGTAATGGATCTTTCCATTCAAACCCTTTTTCATTCAAAAAATTTCATCATCCGCATCCCCTCCACTGTCAAAAGAAATTAACGCCCCTGAGTTACCCGGTCACGAACGTAAACAAAAACCTTAATGTTAAGCACTGCACATGAATTTGAAATTGTCAAGTCCAAAAGAAAATAAACATGCATGTCCGATATTCCTAGCCCTGTTCCAAGCCCAATGCCTAGACATGATACAAATCAATACTCCTTGCCTAGACCTCTGTCTCAACTTCCTAGACTCAAGTTTTACCGTCCCCGGTTACCTGCCCCAGTTACCGCCTATTCTGATAGTTTTTTTTATCGAGTCTTACCAAATGACCCAACAAACATTAATACAAAGAAGTAAAAACGCTGGCTATATTCCACTGAAACTTGTAATTACTAGAAATTTATTCTTTAGAAGTAGGGATCATGTTCCGAAATGTATTACGAAAGTAACACAGTGGAAGTGTAAACCAGAGCTGATGCAGCTGGTGACGTAAATCATGTAAATAGTCTCATATTATGCGCCATTGTTTTAATCATGCCGTTGGCGGACGCTAAGGATACTCGCTCAATTCCTGTTCTCTCAATCGTACGCTCTAAATGCCCTACTTTGATACTAGCTTCTGCTGGTTTCAGAAATTCTGAAGATGATGACGAAATATTAAAATACTTTTTACACAAAGAAGTCACATAGCAATCGGGAATCATTTCTTGATCGTTTCATTATACTATACATTAGAAAATTGTAACCACTAGATTTTAAGCGCAGCTCTCGAAATAATGTCAAGAAACGTTTGTTGTGCGGAACTATGCTTAAGTGTTTTTTGCGATGGAGAGGTTTTTCCCGGTGGCACGGAAAACAAATTTTGTAGTCGAAAAGGTACTTGGGAAGGTCTTCTGAGCGCTGTTGGATATACCGGGGTTGTCCTCAACAAAAGGAACCCCTCAAAGCGCCCTCTATTTCACAAAGAGAAAAGAGTAAACCATACAAATTAATCATACTGAAAATACATTTCAGTAGGTTGTCCGGACATCTTCCAAAAGGACACATATGACCGAGTTTATTGCCGATTGAAAATTTGTACCACTTTTTCATTTACCACGGATTGTTACTGTCCATGTTTACTGTCTACACGGTCTTTAGACAGTACACCCCTCCAAGCACTCTTGCGTTCATGGATTTCTTTTGTTTTTTTGCGACAAAGACCATTGAAAAGGTTAGTTTTCAATATTAGAAATTCCTAAGATCTTGCCCTCATTCTTCTTTACGCGCTCTCTGCCCCCCCCCCCCCCACTTTGCTGCCTCTAAGACCATGACGACGGATGCATGGCTTGCGCTCTTTTCATTCGATAATTGACTTCTAAAATCAATCTTGTTCGTCGGATGCTTTCAAAGTCAGCGGTTTATTCTATTGCGAAGTTCTGGCAAGTTTGCTGGTGATTCCTGCTTAATGTTTCCTCTAGGGCGAGGTCCTAGCGTAGTCAAATCTGGGAATACCGCTGCCTTTGCAAGCATCCGACGACAAGAATGTTTAGAATTCGATAATGGAAATGGAAAAGAGAACGCAAGCCTTCATCCTTGTACATACGGCCACTTCCCCAAGTGGGGGAAAAGCATTGCATAAAGTAGAATGAGGCAAAATCTTGGAATTTTCTAATAATTGAAACTAAACTTTTCAATATCAGAACTGACCTTTGTCGCAAACACAAGAAAGCATGAACACACGAATGGAGCTTGAGCATGTGTATTGTCCAAAGACTACTGCAAGGTAACAATCCGTGAATAAAATTTTCAATCGTTCATAACTCAGTCCAATATGCACCTATTGGAAAGAATCTTTTCGGTGTCGGAAACCTAATGAAATGTACCTTTTCAGATGTGTATTAATTTGTAGGGTTTACTTTTTTCTCCTCTTGAAATAGAGGGCACTTTGAGGGTTTCCTTTTTTTGAGACACCCGCAACCTATACTTGTTACAACATACAAAAAATCTTCTTTTTTTTTTTCTGATTTAGCAATTCCCTGATAGGCCTTTAACATTGGATCCAAGAGAATAAGGATGATACACTCATTCGACACAGAATGTCAAGCATGATGCTTGACTTAAGGCAGTCATGTGTTATTTTAGAGATGTTATAACAGGCTGTAAGGTTATTCATTATGCCATGATAAAGAACAAGACATTCATCTTCCGTATGGTATCTCAAGTCATGCAGCGAATTTCAGCAGACAGGCCAATTACCAATACCAAAGGGGGTATAATACAGACCTAATTCCAGTCAAATAACATAATTCATTATTTAGGTATTTTCTTCCTTTCTCCATTAGGATATTCCATCTTGGTTGATAAATTTATCTTGTATGCTGTGTCTATGGGAATTTTTTAATGTTGAGAATAAAATGCTCATCCCAACTTGCATAAGAGAACAGACAAGTTGGGACAAAGATAAGCAAAGACAATTGGTTTTAACCATATTGGTTGATAAATTCATCTTATTTATTGTGTCTATGGGAATGATTTAATGTTGAGAATAAATTTCTCATCCCAACTTGCATAGGAGAATAGACAAGTCAGGACAAAGTTAGGCAAAGACACTTGGTTTTAACCATATTGGTTGATAAATTCATCTTATTTATTGTGTCTATGGGAATGATTTAATGTTGAGAATAAATTTCTCATCCCAACTTGCATAGGAGAATAGACAAGTCAGGACAAAGTTAGGCAAAGACACTTGGTTTTAACCATAATGGTTGATAAACTCATCTTATTTATTGTGTCTATGGGAATGATTTAATGTTGAGAATAAAATGCTCATCCCTACTTGCATAAGGGAACAGACAAGTTGGGACAAAGATCAGCAAAGACACTTGGTTTTAACCATATTGGTTGATAAACTCATCTTATTTATTGTGTCTATGAGAATGATTTAATGTTGGGAATAAAATGCTCATGATCCCAACTTGAATAAGGGGAATAGACAAGTCGGGACAAACTCATCTTATTCGGACCAATTTAAAGGTGCAACGAGAGATTTCACATATCAGGTGTCCCTAAAAAATCGAAAGTACTGATTTTTGCTCTGATGTAAAGCTTTCCATCAAAAATATCCCCATCTGAAAGGATTAAGCTGAGAAATGTTTCTTTGGTACAAAAATTGTGAAATTTCTAATTTCATATAGGAGCAAATATGGAATTCAGCCTATGTTTTACATTGAATTCTTAAACAACTGTGAAAATGTAATCAATTTCATTGGCTGATGCCCGGGTTCAATTCGATTAATTGAACCCAGGTAGTAGGCGCTGCGTATTGAAGTTATTTTTAGGTTGAAGCGCTTGCATCATACCGCGTTTTGATACTTTCGCGCTCGCCTGCCAACGTTGTGTCTCATTGCATATGATCATTGCGTTCAGCGGGTTGTCCGATTGTTGTCACTGGGTGATGGCAGTCCTTTCTTGTTGTATTTAAGCCGTAAAGTATCGCGAAATTGGGTTAAAGATGACCTTAAATGATAATTGCTGTTTAAGAATGAGAATAAAGGTATGATTTTGGGAACCGGTACTCTCTTTACGACGAATTGAAACCGGCGACACGTTTTTTTTGTGGAAGAAAAACTAGGCCCGGGCCTCGGCCAGTATTCCTTAAAAATAATGTATGGCCTTGGTTTAAAAATTGTGTAGAAGAGAGTACCGGTTTGCCACAATCATTTACACTTTATTCTCTAATAAAGCAAATCAAAATGCTTTTTTTTCTCTCTCTGTCAGACATTCTGTAGCTGGAAAATACAAGGTAAGAATCTATGAGTGTCTAATCTACATGAAATTACTATTTTGAAACAATATTGGTGCCTCACAAAACTTTCTCGTTGCACCTTTAATGTTAAGAATAAAACTCGCTCATCCCAACTTACATAGGGGGATAGACAAGTCAGGACACAAATATAGGCATTAAACCCTTGGTTTAAAGCGGGCACTGGCACATTTTCACAAAAATATAAAATCTTCAATTTGCTCTCAAATATAGTCTAGGCATTGGAAGAAACAGAGATATATTTACCAATTAAAAATAAAATACCCCAACACAGATAGGGACATTGATATGAGGAAAAGACATCCAGGAATTTTGTAGGCCAAATTTGTAAGTTTTCCATAACTTTAATCAACAAATGTGTATATTACATGACTTTTTTTGACTATACTCACTGATAATTAAAACCAAAAAGGTTATAGACCGATCAAAACGTGTTGTATAGGTGGGAAACATGCATACGGCGTGCGCGGTTCTTGTGTTAAACGCCATTTTCGAATTTAACGTCGCCGGCGACGTTAAAAGATTAAACAAATCGTTCTGTTACATAAGGAAGCTGATTAGTCTCTTAATTCATTCGAGGGAGGGGCTTTATATAAAAAGCCTAACAACCATGCAAAAAATATCGATTTGAAAAATCTTGAGGGCGCACTATTTTTAAAATGTGCCAGTGGTTTTAAAGAAGGGGTGCCACCAAGAGAGAGAGGTAGGTAAAGATGAAATGGGATAGAAGGGCTGCATAGCTGCCACTGTGTTGCGTAGTTAGGGAAGCGGGGGTGGGTCGGGGGGGCGGGAGGGGGTGTCCCCCCGCTCCCGCGTGCAGTGCAGAGAAAAGCTCTATTTTTTATGTGAAATCAGCTTTTTCCCATTTTGTAGTGATGAGGAAAATGGTCATTTAACTTATTTCTGGAAAGAGTTAATTGTTTCAGGACATTAATTGGATCAGGGGACTACGCGTATTAGGTTTATATCAAAATTACAGTATATAGGTTTATATCAAAATTACTAGTGGAGGTAAACAGTTTTTGACGCCGAGGCACCGTGAAGTTTGATACTAGAGACGAGAAGGCCAGCTATTTGTGTGGGATAGATAAGAATCAGGTAAAAAGAGCACAAAATCCTACAAAAATGAGCGAGAAGCTCTCCTGTCCAAGGTGTATAACGCATTTGACGTCCGGTCGTAAAAAAAAGTCAGTGCAAATTTGTTTGACTGGTCGACAGAACTCTAGACATAAGGCCAGAAGAACATAGGCCCATAAGCAGCATCACTCTTCAACAAAAATGTCCTGGCATCCCCCCCCCCACTGGATCTGCCAGCTGGTCTATGTTTTTTTTTTTATCAGCAGAAATCAAATTGAGTGTCTATTGCATCACTATATCCCTGATCGTGATATAAATACCTTCGGCAACCTTTATTTAAGTAAACATTTTTGGGGACGATTCTGTACTTCAATATTGAAGTCATGAATTTAGTGTTGAGGCTTGGATACCTTATTTAAAGGTCCCGGGCCCGATCGCAAATAGCCCTCGTCCCCAGAAGCCCTAATTTTACCCGGAAGTGTTCACATTTTGGTATCAGAAGAAAGCTACTATTTTTCTCATTTCCCCTGTGACATCTTAGGGCCAAATGAATTTTGGTTTGGAAATATGAGCTAAAATGTGACCTATTTGGTCGACCAATATTAATTTTACACAGTAGTCTATGGGCTTACAAAACACGTTTTAGCTCTCACATTAAAATGGATTAAATCTCGGCGCGAACTTTACAGATGTGGTTTTTTGGGGTGAAGGCCAATCTACAAAGATGAAAACTTCATTATCCTTAATCGGGCCAATCCCCTTTACAGCAATATTAGCACATTTTTTGAAGAGCGGTGCCCCCCCCCCCCCATTTTTTCAAAAAAATTGAGATTTTTACACGGTTTGATTGGTAACTGGCTAGTAACACAAAAGCCCTGTGAAGGGTTAAGCTTGAAAATGTCTGTGTCTCAGCAAACGAAGGAATTCGTAATTAGAATAATTATTTTTCGGGATCCCATAATATTCACGGCTGCTGGAAACGGCCTATCCAATGTGAATAGCGCCATGTCCATGCTCTACGTTCAGCCATTATTATTTTTATGGGTTTCAGGCAAGTCAAATTAAGTTCTCTATCTTCTCGAGGTGGCCCTATTTCACCATGGACGGAAATAAACTTAGGATTTCCAGCTCTGCCGTTACAATCTAGGATCCCAATTCTAATAAAAAAATCTCTCCTTTTATGATAAATACGCATTTTTGAGCATCTCGTATCGCGTGTGTTTTCTAGACCTTACCAACATAGCTG
>JAMKCH010001597.1:0-81644 GCA_023653785.1 Ophioderma brevispina
TCATGTTAAGAATGTTTTTTTTAAATCAGTGCTATTCTTAATTGCCTGGGTCGAAGAATATCTCACCTACCGGATAACCATTCGTGAACCACATTTTTTTAAAATTTCAATTTAGTGTTGTGTGCGTGATAAACGATCTGCAAGCACACTGCACATCTGGGATCCATAGCATACTATCACTAAATTGCTTGTTGAAATTCTTGTAATTTTTTTCTTTGTTGTTATACCATCAATTTGCAAGCATGGGTGCTTTTCATTTCGGTGTAAGCCGTTGTGGCAAGCACCAAAAAACGTAGGGATTGCTACGAGGATTTTTGCATAGAAAATCAAACAGTGTTCGTATCAGCGGTAACACAATATTATAAAGTAAGTAATTAGGGTACGAATAGGTAAACGATCTAACCAAAATGACCTGTACGCTTTGCTTCCTGGAATACAAGGTCTATAAGGACAAAACAAATTCGGCTTGCATTGGTGACGGCGTCATAGCAATTCAGTTGAATCTTTTGCCATCACAGAAAATCTTGGATGACTGCGAGATGGCAGAGATGGAGTAGCTATTGCTGATATGCAGAATACCCTAACTAATAATAAGCTTCATCACTTCACTGCCGTCATAGAAGAGGCGGAGATACAGCTATTATCGTTAGGGATGGTCTCCACGTAAGGATAAACGAGGACCCGCGGTTTACTCCATGGAATATATGAATGTCACAATCTCATATATCCTACCTCCTTCCAAACTATTAACCTACAAACTCATATGAGATTAAGAAAAATAAATTCACCTCATCAATATTTCTAGAGTGGAAATTCGTCTTCTTCTTCTCGCGACTTGACAGTTGGTAGTGGCAATTTGCTCCTAACTGGAGTTGACGTTGCTGATGACCGCGAGGCTCTATCCTTCCTCAATATTCTAGCTCTGCATGGACTTGAAAAAACTCAGTTTGTTACCACAATTCACATCAAAAATACATCTTCCGCTTCAGAATGACGTCATCTGCACTTCTCGATTTGGCCTTTTCAGATGATGACTGTGATCTCTGGTTAATGAATATATGTAATTAACATATAGTCTCTAAGACCCTTGATGAAACATGCTCCACTCGTCAATCGATCTGTAGTCAGGCGTCCTCATGCACTGGGTATTCAGATGCTCTTCGGGCTGAGAAGAAGGAACGGCGTCGGCTGGAGCGCAGGTAGTTTCACCAGTGGCTCACAGCATGCAAAGAGGCTTACAAAGACCAGTGTTCTAAATACAACGCTCTTCTTTTCAGCCAAGAGAAGAGTATTCATAAAACAGATTCTACATGTGATCAACGGACCTTTTTCCGTGTAGTCAATAATTTAACATCTCCCAGAGTGGAAAAACCGATCCTTACCATGAATGTCCTCCAAAAGACTTGTTTACAGTTTTGCAGAATTTTGTTACAAGAAGATCAAGAAGCTGCGTCGTAACAATCTACATGACACTACTACCGCCTCTATGTCCGTTGAAACTAACAGAGTCATGCCAAAGCACCTCCAGCTACTTTTCAAACCAGTGCTTGAAGGAGGAGGTCTTGAAATCCATCAACATCAGCATCGATCAAGTCCTACACCTTAGACCCTTTACCAGCTGGTCTCTAAAACTATGTCTAGTGATTTGACCAGTCATAAAGGATGTGCCAACTTTTCCCTTGTTTCGGCGTATTTCTCCAAGGCTCAAGCATGCATCTGTCATCCGCTGCGATGAAGAAAAAATCTGGCTGAACACCAAAATCCTCTCAAAATTATCCGCCATATCCATCTGCCATTTCTCGGAAAGTTGATTGAAAAATAGTAGCAGTGAATCAGTTGCAGACTTTTACCTGGTTAATGATGTTCGATACAGTCGGCTTACCGGCAATATCACAGTACGAGGAGACTGCTCTCTTACGGGTGCAGAATGACCATTGACTTCTCTTGACAAACAAAAAAGAGGCGGATGTGCTAGTGTTACTGGAACTTCAGCGCCGCCTTAGACTTAGAACAATAGACCAACAGATCCTAACGTCTCAACTGAAACGCGTATGGTTCTCGTTCTACCCAGCCGACCGACTCTCAATCTTATATCAGTCGAGGTGCTTCGTCAGATTCCTGTGGCGTTAGATTGTGGAGTCCCAGATAGGCTCTGGTACGGGACTATTTTGACTTAATCCTTGTCGGCCCCACTACAGGATATCATCACAGCCACGGCTATTCAAGCCGCTTGGTGACGCTGATGACACCCAGCTCTACGGACTTTCCACCCTCGGGTAGTGAAGCAGCCATAAAAAAAGATTGAAAAACATGCATTGACAGACATTAGATCCTGGTGTAAATCAACAAGTGATGAGTACGAAAGAAGACAGAGATGTTGTACTTTCGCTCTAATTTTAACAGATAGGTAGCAATCCAGTCAACTATGATATTGGACAATTATGTTATAAAACCCGTCAGCTGAAGCACGGAACATTGGTGTCATCATAGACTCATAACTAAGAATGATCAATCATATTAACGCCTATGCAAAGCTGCTAGATCTCAAATAAGGAAAATTCGGGAGTTTCGAAATAGACTATGATGAAAAAAATCACCATCAGATTGGACCCGCCCTTTGTTTTTGTTTTTTTTTACACATCTGATGGATTCCTGCAATTTCTTGCTTTATGGCTTTCCAGAAAGAGAATTGACTAAAGTTCAGCGAGTTCAAATGCAGCTGCCCGTCTTGTCCTTAAAAATCCGTCGACGAAACCATATCACACCAGCTCTATACCAACACATTGGCTTCCAATTAAAACAGAGGGTAGTTTTAAGATTCTGCTTCTCACCAATGCCATCCACGGCATGTCACCTGCATATATCTCTGAGCTCATCAAGCTGGGATTCACACCACCAAAAAACTTGAGATCAGCTTTTGCTACCAGATGAGTAATAAGCCATGCACTCATCAACAAAGTTTTATGGTGATAGATCTTTTCTTACGCATCAGCACATTTGTGGAATTAACTCCCTAACAGTATCCGATTAGCTCAGTCAGGCAACTATTTCAAGTCACGTTTCTGATGCAGTTCAATTATAATATTGTGATTTTTTCTGTCTTTTTCGTTCTCTACCTTCATCCAAATCCGGGTGCATAGGATAGTGTTTCATCGATTAAGTAGGGTAGCGGCTCCCGAAATCGAAAAGATCAGACTTAACCGATGTCGGGTGGGGTACATACACCATACACACAGAATCCTCACAGCTGACGATTCAGGTTTATCCCCATATGTTCTTAGGATGGGCAGGTAACTGGGTTTTCTTCTATTCTATATATTGTTGTCACATAATTATATGTTTGAATTTTACATAAGCAATAAACAGCACCTTTTCTTGAAAGGCCTCCAAGTTCCAAAAATTTGAGATTTTACACGGTCGTATGGTAAATGATGTGATGGTTAAGCCGAAAATGTTATTGTGTCGCAAAAGAAGGAGTTTTGTAGTTAGAAATGATTAATATCGGAGATCTCCGATAATAATTCAACGGCTGCTGAGAAACGGCCTCCAATTTGAAATAGCGGGAAATAGCGTCAGGTACGTGTTTACGCTCAGACATTGGTTTTATTAGTTTTTTAAAAACAAGTCCAAGTTAGAGGTCATTTTCTGTGGCACTATTTCATCATGACGGACCGTCCGTAAAATTAACATTTCCAGCTCTGCCGGCAAGTCAATCTGGGGATCCCAATTCTAATTACAAACTCGCTATTTAGGAAAAATACGCATATTTGAGCATTCTCGTTTGCGGCTATTAGTTTCCTAGATAATTACCAACATAACTGATGCCAAAAAATCAATTTTGCAAGGTTGGGGCGCTCTTCAAAAAAAGGTTGCGTTATGCTTTAAAAATGAAGTAGTTAGTATTAAACAATTATCGGGATAATGGAAGTTGGACGCTGTTGTGCCGACGAAACACCTGGGTGCCGAAAAAAAAATGTGCTGTTTTGCTTTAAATGTTATTTTGAAATGTGTATAATTGATGTATATCATGGTTGTTTTAACATTTAACATTTTATCTATTGTTTTTTGTAATTGTCGTATTGATATGATAAACATTGATAATGATAACATTGCTATGTGAAGCGCCTAAAGGCATCTGATTAGCGCTATACAAGATTGTTATTATATTTAGTATTTTTCATAGGCGATCGATGTTGATTTTGTAATTTTTTAAAAATTTTTTGTAATCAAGTCTTGGACATTTCAAAAGTTTCAATCATTTTTTATCAGCAAAAACTAACAATTTGTTACATATGTACAAATGAAGGTGGGTTGGTGTCAGCTTCATGGTCCGATTTTTCATATGATGTGTTCACCCAGCATGGAACGCACAATTTGATATAATTGGGATCGATTAAGCCCTTTAATTAATTGGTTCAAGTATGAGTTGCAAAAAGATTGGGCGAGACGCAGTCGAGCCCAATAGTTTAAAACTTTTCATAGCGTACATTAAGCTTGGGCGTAAATCATCCAATTTTATTATTATCATGTTTTGGATCCGTTTATTGTCAAAACAACATTTGGGACTCCTCCAAAACATGATAATGAGTGAAACGGTCCAGTAGTTTGGATAGTCGGAGCAAAATGTTGTAAATTAGCCCATAAGCTAGTGGCTGCTTTTTTAGTCGTTTTAGGTTATTTCTGGCCTCGGTGCTCTTTCACGGAGGCTCGGTATCCGCCTCTGATCATGCTCTGATTAGGATCAGATATTAATGGATGTGTTTTTGTCCTCGTAATAAAATCAAAATGGACTGAAACAGGAAATTCGTTAATATGCTGACAATTAATGGGATTATTTAACATAAGTACCGGTTATATGTGACAAAAGTAATTTAACATGCGTGATACGAAAGATTGGTTTCTGTTTATACTAATAACACAAACACGATGAATAAAGACTTGTTACCTTTTTTTAACATTAAGAAATCTAGACAGATTTCTTGAAGATAATATTTACTTTCGATACCTATTAGAACATGGTTAATGAAACGCACTTTAAACAGTAATACAGTGTTCATATCAATAAAACAGTAATACGTTCTACTCACCTGATGAAACTCAAGCTCATCGAAAACCAAAACTAGGATATACGATGCCACTGTTCTGAGATATCGGTCGCGATGACATACTTTAGTATAAAAGGCCTTTAATCGAATAAAATTCCCTCTAACTCTTCGTAAAGAATTGCAAACATGTCTGAGATCAAGTCAGACACACGCCAAATATCTTGTCTGGTTGCCTTATGCTTGCGCATTTTGGGTCTTTGGTTTGATATATCAATGACTTCGGTCTACGCAGAGAGGCATTGATGATGAAGACAGCGATGACAGTGGCAAAAGGGAAGCTCAGATTCATGAGTTGAGAAAGGAGGTAGTCAGGTCTCATTCTGAAAGTCGTCATCATTGCTATCTCCGTACGAGAGCGAAAGATCCGAAAATATTACCATACTACCTCACAAACAACGTAAGTACAGCAATGTCCTTTGCCTGAATACCAAATTCATCGTATCATTCTACAGTGTGAGTCAATAAAACCCTACATTCAGAAAGATTTTTTGAAAGGTTAACGTGTTTTTTTTGCTTGAATGTTTGCTTTGATTGTTTACAGGAATAAACAGCTATCAAAGATTATATTTGGTGTCTTTCGGACTTTGGGTTCAGAAACTACTGTAATGTCAATTTTGCCAGAGAGAAAACTAAAATTCTGTTTTTGGCCACTTTTAGCCATACAATGCTGAAAGACTGACACCGTCGTATACCATAACTCATTGTAGCAAAGACAATTCACGTGTAATTTCAGTGGTATTGATTTCTTCTTGATAAAAACATATCAGTTTGAACAAAACTGTATATTGTGTAACATAATTACAAGTAAAAGTTTTTCAACAATTAAAAGTACCATTGTTCAAAAGCACTAAAGATCAGTTATTGAAAAATCACGCTATATCAATGTCTCATTTTATAAACATAATGAAATTGCTCAGAGATGTTTTGACATTCTTATCTGGGACATTAAACATTTTTTTAACATCAGCATTTTCTTTTGTAATGTCAGGGATATTAATTTTATATCCTGCAATTATTCTCCCACCTTTTTTGTGTTAGATTGTTTTTACCCAAAGCAAGAACCCGTTCATGCTTTGTAAACGATACATCTTTTTGTAGCTCAAATGGCCAAACACATTTTTTAATTCTCTCAGCAATATAATCCTAAACTTATTCCCTCCAAAGTCCAATGACACAAATAAACGTTTTCTGAAAGCCTGTTATCCCTCTTTATTCTGAATGTAGGGTTTTATTGATATGAACAGAGAGACAGAGACTCTAAATAGAGCCATTGGTTGTAGATTCTACAAGACATTTCCAGAGTAGATATAAGTTGGAAACAGTGACACTTGTGGAAATGACTGGACAAGTGGACTCAGTTGAGTTTAAGTTGTTTGGATATATATTTTATTGGAGAATGTAGATCCAAAGGAATTTCACACTTACAGGAAAGTTGACCATATACAAACTTTGTGAGAAAATAAATACAATTCAGAGTTGTGTCAAAACCTAGTGATGTTTTCAGAACTATTTTACATTAGCCACTCAATTCAGAAATCAGTGTGGAAAGAAATAGCCATTTCAGGCGGTGATATGGTGTATGTTGTTGCCCACTTGGTTACAAGCTGTCACTGAAAGGAAGTGATGATGCAACAACATGGCATATTAACCTCAAGCGTTTATATTTGTAATCCTTCCTCAAATCTGGTGGGTAATCCCGACTAAATATATATAACTTGCGGGAATCCTTTTGATAACAATGGGGAATAATTAAATGCCTGGAACCAACTGCAACTGGCTCCTGGACTATGCGGGCTAAAACCAAATAAGTAACACTCTGTACATAATCTCATTAGCATAAATACCTCTGTGTCAGAGCACTGCCTATTATTAGCAAAGTCTCTACGGCAAATTGAAAACAAAAATAGGGTGTATAAAGATCCCATAAATGACACCACAAACCCTTTATTTCTATATTCTTTTACAATAAAATAAGCAAAATTAATAAGAAAAAATCAATCTTTCAACCCAAATATTTGATATTGCTATGATTAAGCTGGCGCTCACGAAGCGTATCCACGGCGTAAAACATGTATGATGCCGATGCATGACGTACGATGCGTTCATCATATCCAAAAGGCTTTACAATATTTGATACGACTGGGAAGCATGAACATTTAAGGGAGCGGTCATTATTTATGCCAGGGGGGAATGGAGGATTTCAACTTTTTTTCGGCAAAAATTTTCGCGTTCCCCCCTCGCTTCCGTTCAAAAATTTCACACTCCCGCCCTTGATCATGCTGATTTCCCCATTTAAAAGTTCATGTTCCCCCTCTCTCTCGTTGATGAAAATTTCACGTTCCCCCTCTCTCTTACAAAAATTTTTCGGGTTCCCCCCTCAAATCCTCCATTCCCCCCTGGCGTAAATAAGACCCCTCCCTAAGGGGTCACTTCAAAACTCAACCACCGTTTGCCTGCCGGTTCCGCTCGGTTCTTTCCGGTTGCGACCGGTGTTCTATTCTAAACAATGAATCGCGGTTCAACCGCCCTCAACCGCTGGTCGACCGCCTGTTGAGTTTTGAAGTTGTCCCTAAGGTAAAACTTGGTGATTTTAAGAATTACTCATAAGTATTTTATATAGTACGAGGGGGTAGGAATTAAGTAAGCATGTTTTGAAAATGTAGATTTCTAGGGCATGTACAATGTGGGATATTCCCGATTGACAAGATTTTGGGAAATGTTGTTCTTTACACAAATATTTGACCAATGATTATGTAACTGGGATGTTTAAACATTTATTGAACAGTTGGAATGCCGTTTTAATATTATTCACCGGTTTCCTTTTTTTTAAATGAATCTATATTTAATATTCTACATATCTTGAAAACAATCTCTGCGAGTTAAGTTACTTGTAACTAATTCCCATTTCGTCATTTTTCAAATTGCAGCAAACCGGATTCTACAAGAGCCTATCATGTCCATCTTAACGATCTGGTTGTTGATTCCAGTCGCATTACTTATCATAATGATATACGATTTCTATGTGTACCTTTCGTTCTTTTGGGGAAGACGTTCTGATACCTTATTTCTCCTATCCTACATCACTTATAAACTGCAACTTGCAATTATTCCGGTAATATGTCTGGTCGTGCGAGCTCGAGATTGCTTTAAAAAAGACTTTAAACAAACAAACACCACCGGCACTGTCTCGGGAGTATTTTCTGATGAGACCTGGTTGTCTTCAGTACGAGCATGATTCCCGAACGACATGTCAGGACGTGCTGAAATTTTCAGTTATATGCTTCTGGCCAGCAGTGAATGCCATCCTTATCGCGTTCAACTATTTTAACTTCGAAGCAGAAAAGTGTACCGATCACGTTATAATGAGCAAAGTTGCTGCGATTGGAGGGCTTGTGATCTACTCCTGCTTTAACTTCGTTATCTACAAGCTTTGCGAGTCACACCAATCGGAGTTCAAGGACATCGTCAGTTTTGTCTTACGTGACAGCGTGTCCGTAGACGAAGCCAACGCGCGAGTCCGTCAAGCATTCAGTGAGTTCAGAGGATTTCGCAACATTGTTGGGACGTGGACAACATTCAGTATCGCATTTGGCGCCTTAGAATTCTTCACGTCATTGGCTTGGAATTACAATGTGCTCCAGCAATACAAGGGTGGGGACAAAGTTGTTTTTATGTATGCTATCATGGTCTGGAGTCAGACATTGCAGTTCCTCGTTCAGCCGCTCTTTGTCATTGGTGGTATCAATGCTGATCACTTCTGGCGAAAATTTAAGCGTTTCTTGACTGAATGTTTACGAGAGGCCGGTCGGACTAACAAAGTTAATCAAATTCTGAAGCATATGGATCGAATCGATACCTCTTTCAACTGGATAAAACCAACAGTTGCACTAACCCTGGTAGATATTTACTGGGTTTTGCATCTGACCAATCAAAATCTCAGCTACTGGATTGGGCCGGCATGTGTAGGTAACATGACCGTTACATAGGGCTTCACCCAGATGCTTGATAATTAATACCAACTCAAAATCCTCAGTAACTCCTCCTTGGAACTTCCTAACTGCGCTTTAGGGTTCCTATGAACGAAAACCCAAAATATTGACTACCAAGAGGTGTACACGTGACCATGGTCATTTAAGTGTTTGAAATTCGCGGCCATTTTACTCTTGACATATCTGAAAGAAACAAATAATACTTTCTATTAAAGTAGTACAAGTAGTATCAAAATTCCCATGCAATTCCAGATACAGGGCGTCTCAATAAAAGTGTAACACTCGGAAATTGCTTGTTTTAGGCATGAAATCGTGTCGTATTTTATACAAATTTGATGTCAAATTCAAGATAAAGGACCTATCTTTCCAGTACAATTTACCCCATCACGATAGCTTTTGTCAATCTGGAGATATACGCAATTGTTTGCAGGTAAGCGAAATACACTCTGTGCCACTTTTCAATATAGCGATAGAAACACGTTTCTGAATAACATTTTCAAACAATAGCAATGAAACATGTGTAAAATGTGTGAAAACTGTTATGTAATAATTGATTTGCACCCATCAATAAGCACTGGTGTTAGTGCATTGTTCTTATGATATCAATTATGTAACTAAACTATGATACAGAAAGTACATTAATCATGATCTTTAGCAATCTTGTCAGATGGGTGTTGGTGCCTGAACAAGAAACATGGCAGCAGGAAATGCATGGGCAACAGTTTCAGTTTACTCTCGATGAGAGAGTGTTCATGGTGTTGCAGTATCATGAAACGCGAAACGCTGCAGAAGTCATCAGATAATTCCAGTTGCAGATTCCGGGTAGGAAATTACCTGTTCATCAAACGGTGACAAGGAACTACCAGAAGTATGTTAACTATGCCACCAGTCACAACTTGAACTCTGGTAATTCGGGAAGACCAAAAACTGCAAGAACACAGCTGAATATCGACAGAGTACGGCGTGCTCTCCAAGCAGATCCCACCATCTCCGCCAGACACAACCCTCTAGCCGACATCCACAGATCATCATTCAATAGAATCACCCGCTTAGATTTGCAGTGGCATCCATACGTTATGGAACACAGGCATTCCTTAGAGGATGGAGATGACCAACGCAGGCTTCAATACTGTCACTGGCTAGTTAACCAGCAACCACGGTTCATGTCAGATGTCTTGATTGGGGACGAAGCCACTTTTCCGATGAATGCCATGGTGAACTCTCGAAATGTGCGACGTTACGCTCCCAGAGGCAACCCTCCTGGTGACTGGACTTATTACAGACCAGGAAGCAGAGAGAAAGTCCTTGTTTGGATTGGCATGATGGGCAACGGGACAATTGTCGGCCCGCTTTTCCTCAGAGAAAACATGAACGGACAAAGGTACCCTCATATGGTTAATGATTTAGCGGTGCCTCATCTTCTACGTAACTGGCGGTATCAGCTGAACGCTAATGGCTCCATTAGGAGAGTGTGGTGTGTCCAAGATGGTGCATCATGTCATCGTGCAAGAGCTGTACACGACAGGCTCCAGGAACGTTTTCCGCACCGAGTGGTTGGGATCGGTCACGACGTTGAGTTTCCCCCGAGGTCTCCAGACCTGACGCCGTTAGACTTTTATTTATGGGGATATTTGAAGAGCAAGTCTACAGAACACCAACCGCGAGTATCCCAGAGCTGCAAAGAAGGATCACAGACGAGGTCACGCAACTCAGCCGCAGCAGGGTGCCAGGGAGGGCTGTCGAGGCAATGCGTTCACGAGCCGCACGCTGCATTCAGCGAGTAGGTGATCATTTCGAAGGAAGAGGAGATTGAGCAGATGATAAGAACTTTTATTTCACATCCCATCCCAGATTATGGACTTTATTTTCAAGAACAAGAAGTAAGACTTAGATCATGGACTTAATTTGTGCACAAATCGAAACAAATATTTGAAACACATATGACTATACCAGTATTGGTTCAAGTGAACATTTTTGCAGATATTGACTCATGCGTTGCATACAGCATGTGAATTTTGTTGGCATTACATTCTCTTTTTGAGTGCAAGTAATGTGGCACTGATACGTTCAATTTATCAACTCCAAAGTATGGAAATTGTGCAATATTTTTTTATTTATGACTTTGAAATGTTAGTAAGAGATTCTTTAAATTAAGTTATTAAAGATTTTATCATGGAAAATGTCTTTACGGATGCTGTTATTTTACACAATGCTATTGTTTGAAAATGCTATTCAGAAAACGTGAGTTTCTATCGCTATATTGAAAAGTGGCACAGAGTGGATTTCGCTTACCTGCAAACAATTGCGATATCTCCAGTTTTGAAAACACTATCGTGATGGGGTAAATTGTACCGGAAAGATAGGTCCTTTATCTTGAATTGAGGCATCAAATTTGTATAAACTACGACACGATTTCATGCCTAAAACAAGCAATTTCCGAGTGTTACACTTTTATTGAGACGCCTTAAATCCAGAGAGAGTTTCTTAAGCAAAGTCCAACCTCTTGAAACAGTCTCTAAGGAGGTCAAGAGAGTCGCCTTGTCATGCTTGTGGAAAGAAAGACTTGCCATCAACCAAGTAACATCTATCGGTATTGAGCATCTCCCACCTGGAACTGACTCCTCATGGGCTGAATGGCGATGCCTCAACAGATTGAGAACCAGAACGGGCCGATCTAAGGTTTCCTTGCAGAAGTGGGGCTATCTGGAAGCAGATCAGGATACTACCTGTGGTTGTGGAACAGCACCACAGACAATGGAACATCTCTTGGTCTGCCCATTGCTGGAGCAACAATGCACAAACAAGGACCTTGCGGAATTCAGTGAAGCAGCCAGACGTTGTACCCATCTCTGGCTGGATCATATTTGAGAACCACATTGTTTGGACACAATAAGAAGAAGAAGATTGAGACGCCCTGTATATGTTTGGGATGAACATATTAAGAGTGGTCAAGGTGTCATATTTTGGGTGTCGCATTGGTGATCCATGAATAAAATGACTCACGACTCACCTGACAGTTTTAAGAATATTGCTGTTGAAATTCTTGACCTAAAAAGCATACACTTTGTCACCAAAATCTTCAACTAAACATATTAACGCCGGTATGCCACAAGGCTCTATTTTAGGACCCTGGAGTTTTATTATTTCTGTTAAGGATATTCCAAATGCTGCTCATGAATTGTCTTTAATATTATATGCAGATGATACTAGTGCATTTACATCACATCATGATATTAACAAACTAAATACATTAATAGTATAAGTAAACTAAACACCTGGTTCAAGTCAAATAAACTTCAATCTTAAAAACTAACTATATACGATGCTTTTTGACACTCAAAACAAAATTAAATATTCTTTGAATATCTCCATCGATAACATTAAAATAAATCAAGTTAATGCTTTTAAATTTTAGGAATCACTATCGACCAAAATCTTACCTGGAAAAATCACATTGATGAGTTAGGAAGAAATGTTCGAGCTACTAGTATTGGAATTTTATATATATAAAGTAAAACACTTTCTACCTGAAACTGCACTTCTTAGTCTCTATAACACACTGTTTCTCTCACATATCACATATGGTATCACTACATGGGCAAGTGCATACAACGCTGAAATGGAGAAACTGCACATTCTGCATGCAAAAGGGTGCGCTGAGAGCAGTGAGCAATAGTGATTATAGAAGTGCATTTAATCCTTTTTTTTGTTAAATACAATCAACTAAAAATAATGGATTTGTGTAAGCTTAATATTGGAGCATTCATGTACAAATACAGCAACAACCTGTTGCCCTCCACATTTGACATGTTTGTAACAAATGCTAAAAATCACACTTATTTTACAAGACATGCAACAGATTTTCAAATATCTAATAATTATTAAACTTGAATTTAGTGGTAAATCTATACTTACATTGGGGGTTAAGCAATGGAATAACATTCCATCTAATGTTAAAAACTCCAAAAATACTAATTCTTTTAAATTTAATTACAAAAAGTCACTCATTTCTAACTACAAACTAATAAAAACAGAGTCTGGGACTTGACAGGCCATTATTTGGCTTACTTTCCAATACTCTTCCACTTCATTATTTCATGTATACAAAATATTATATATTTATTGTATGTAATGTAATATGTTTATACCGATGTATGATTGTGGATAGAAATTAATATGGTATGTTATGTTATATTGGCATACGTAATTCGATGCAGTGGCTTACCGACCGATTCAGGGGGACTAGACAAGTTGACCCCTGTGTGGAAATATGGGGACAAAATAGAATGATATAAGATCTGACGCAAACCTCAGCTGTCCATACCGATGTGAAAGCAGATATAGTCCGCCGAGAGCCATAGTCCGGGCTCCATAGACGATAACGGAATAAAGCTTGAAACAAATGTTGCGTGAAGAGTTAACTGAATCGAGCGCCCTATTCTTTGCCGTTGTAGCCGGACTATGATTACGGCGGATTATGATTCTACACCGGTGTGAAAGCAACTATAGTCCGGCGGGAGCCATAGTCCGGGCTCCATAGACGATAACGGAATAAATGTTACGTGAAGAGTCAACTGGATTGAATGCCCTATCCTTACCGTTGTAGCCGGACTGTGAGTACGCCGGACTATAATTACTTCTACACCGGAACCCACTCATACTGACCAATACCTACACTTCAACTCTAGCTATTCACCACATGTCTGCCAAGAACAGTGTTGTCAATATGCTGGTTCACAGAGCCTTGACTCTGTGTGTCGAACCATCGTCAAAATAACTTAAACGCATCAAAAATGCGTTTGAATAACAATGGATCCCCCTCAAGTCTTGTACAAAATGCGGTCAAAAATAGGCCACAAAGCAAACAGAAAACCAAGTGGTATAGATGATCAATACTAATAATAATTTCATGCCATATATAATGTTCCGATTTGCTTCAAAGGTGAGTCAATACAAGATAAATAAAGGACCAAGAATGGAACCCTGTGAAACGTCACAAGTAACTTGTTTAATATCAGATTTGCATAAGTTGCAATGAACCTACTGAAACCTGTTGCATAGGTATAGCTTTCAAACCATTTCAATGTAATACCTCTGAAACCATAATCTTTTTATTCAATTTGAGCAAAATGTCGTGGTTGATTGTGTCAAAGGCTTTAGAAAAATCTAAATAAATACCCAAAGATTGAAAAACAATGATTGAAAACTCAAGTTTTGATTGAAAAATTAAGTTTTCCATTGAACAATTAAGTTTTTTAATCGAAAGCCAAGTTTTTTCGATTTGAACACCCAGTTTTTCCAAAATTTGGATTTCTAGATTTTTACACATCAAGTGGTGAAAACTGATTATCACTTTAGGAAACATTTAATTTTTAACTGCAGAACGTTTAGTCTCTATACCGAAGCCTTTTCCCACAAAATTTCTTATAAAAAGACCCAAAAAGGGTTTTCTGTAAAATCTAAGAACCCCCTTGGGTCTCGCACGTTTCAGAACAGTGTCCGGCTTTTCCATAACCCTTAAGATTTTTGAAACCTTTGAACGCTTCATCATGGGCGTATCGGGGGGTGGGGGGGGGGGGGCGGCGGGCGGCGACAGCGGAGTGAACACGGGGGTGGGGGTCCTAAAAGATAAAATTTCATAGCTGTAATATGGGCGGCGTATTACGAACGTTTTCGCTCATCACGTTAAAAATGCACTGGTCGGATACACAATTGAAATTCAGGAAATACCCTTTCCTTGAATCATAAAACCCCCAAAAAAATAAAAATTTTAAGGTAGATCAAAGAATTGCACAGTTAAAGGGGTGCGTGTTTCCGATCGTCTTTGGGATTACCCTGAAGTAGTATCGATTTTGATATCAATGAAAGGCCGTATTTTCTCATTGTCGTGTCCTGAAATTTGAGCCCTCGAATCCATTTCATTTCCAAGGATTAAACAAAAACCGCCGTTTTTGTGGTTAACACCACTTTATTAGCAAGTAGTGAATAGGGCTTTGCAAACATGGCATTATTGGCCGTCTACCTCCAAAACCCGGCAATATTGTTTCCCCCGGGTACTTGATTGGGTGGATGTTGGCAAGTGCCAGGCTCTCATATCAAGTAGAGAACCAATAACACATAATTCTACGGAACAACCACCTTTAAATGAAATCAATCTCTTTGGTCTATTAAACGTTCTGTAAAGAAACAGTTTCACGGCTGACGAGTTCCCAACCTTTAGGATCGTAAGATTAATTTATTCACAGTGCAGTTGACTCTCCACCCTGACGTTTTCTTCTGAAAAGAAAATAGCTTTTTAAAATTCTAAGATGTTGTTTCATAACATGCGTTAATATCCACGTCAAATTTATATTCTTTGCAAATGAGGACGAAACTCGACTCCTCGATTTGTGATTTTCCAATTCCCAACGGTAATTTGTTGACAAATTCTTACAGTGCACTTTTGTACATCAGTCTCGGTCTCGGTGGCATTAAACAAAACAAATCACCTCTTAAACCTCGTTTCAATATTTGATCGTGTAATATTGATTATATAAATTATTTCCTTTCAAAAAATCCGTCAACTCTAGTATCGACATCAAGTGTCGCTTCCTCCCTGTAATAAGTCCTATACAGAACATAATTAAGGGCGCCCTCCTCTTTGAAACGGACTACGATCCAGGGATAGGACGGGATAGGACAATGTCAACCTAACAGTAACAGCGATTCAAAACGGCATCACATCCGTCGTAACCTGAGTGCTAGTCTTTTCAAAGACTTAACGTAGGAAGGGCGCTTTTACGAATATCGAACTATTACACTGACACAGACTTGACTAAAGGCTAGGCCTGGTCACGATATTTAAATCTAAAACTACTGGAAATTACACTATTTTTGCAGCGGGTTTATCCACTAACCCCGACGGATTTTTGAAGTTGATAATTTTCAGAGGAGATTTTTGTAATATAACTGAAAAAGAGCGTGCCATAAAAAATGCACGGAGCAGTTCCCACAATTTTACCGTTTGGAAATCCCCAATGCCTCAATCGAGCAGGTTTGTCCCTAACCGGAGTCCTTGTGCTACAACTCAGATTACGCCGGACTTAGCAGGCCTGGGATCTTGATACGAGTTTAATTCCCTGTACCTGTTAGGATGACATGTCCTACCACCCCTCCTGCTGATTTTAAGGCGTGGCAATATGGGTGTTTTTAAGGGCATTTTCTCTTTTTTTAATAATAACCGGTGGCACCGATATTTAAAAAATGGACGCCCCCCTCCATGAAAACGCCTGTTTTAAATCTTTGAACCTCAACACATGACCCAACTGCAACTACGGCCAAACAAAATTGTTTGATTTCCATAGATGAATTTTTAAAGTTGGGTCGGTCGGGGGTCGGACACGTGTTTTAATTTTTTTTAATTCAATAGAAACATGTATTGAACATGTTGTTTGTATAAAAGTTAACCAAACACTAAAAATCAAGTTGATTCTACTCAAACTGCCATCTTCTGTACATTATGAAACCCACTACCATGCTAAGAAACTGTTTAAAAAAACAACATCATCTTCTTGTACATTCACACAAAGTTAAAAATTGAAAAAAAAAAAACTTTTGTAGGAATTTTTCAAAATTAGGGTCGGATCTTTTGCACATTACCAGAAAAAAAAAACTTTTTCCTGATTTCCAAAATTAGGGTCGGTCGGATGAGGACAATCAAACATTTTTTTTTTTGGCCTAACTTAAAACACAGAAGTTTTTATGGAGCGCAGTGATAGAAACATTTGTTCAAACAACATAAAAAATGCATCACCAGAATCACTACATTTTGAAAATAACCTTTTCCTGATAATGTCCAGTGAGCCATAACCAAAATTGGAAAAAAGGGGCTGGTGCTACTATAGATCACGAAGATGCAACCTTTCAACAGGTAAATATTCTGAATGCAAATTTAGAATACCAATATTAATATTAGAAATAAAGGGTTCTGCATAAAATAATATAAAAATAATATTATTATAAGCACCTCTACACATCTCAAAGAAGTTTGATGTTACCAAAATCTAATATTGTCCAAGGGATCTAAAAAGGATCAGTCATATAAAGTGTTTTTGATTTAGTTGAAAATATCACTCAAATGAGGATATCCTCAATTGACTCGTCTAAGCATAAGGAATTGGGGGAGACGTAGAGACCCGTCTTGTGGTCTCCCCTGTTAAGGTGCGTAGCGAAGCAAAGTTAAACTGCGAAGCGCAGCCACGAACTAATCTCTACACTCCAACACTGTTTTCCATTAACAATCATTTCTTCAGTATACCCATATCATGACTGACTCTCAGCGCAGGCCTTTTTAAGGTCTGTCTTGACTAAAGTGTCATTGAATGTGGATGGTTTTTTTGCCAGTGGCCAAAGGACCATCCTTTATTGCTGATTTGTGGAACAATCTCCAATGCGATTGTCCTATGTCTGCGGACCCACAGAGGAATCAATTACCACCGCCCAACCATACCAGGAAGGGTTCTTGCCACCGAGAGACCACATCGACATATGGAAGTGTTATATTTGGCAGCAACAGGGTACCGAAGTAAGTAAGCACCTCAATGTCTGAATGATAACAACATCGAAGTCCGCCCATTGAGCCTTATTCTGGTCATAGTTACATCTGTCACAAACCTCCATCATAGACTTCGAGCACCTCCGCCAACCTGGGAATCCACCAAAACCTCAACTTCTCACTTCTTCATTGGCGACTTCAACATCCATAGTACCCAATGGGGTCTACAATGCAACTAACAAAGACGGACAAGCGGTCGAAGAATGGATAGACGGTCAACATCTACGTCTCCTTCCGACTCTAAGAGCTGCCGACCATCATTTCATAGTGCCCGCTGGAAGAGGTTACAACCCGATCTAGCTCTTGGTTAGCAAAAACATTCTACCTTTGTAACAAGATTGTTCTGGATCCTGTTCTACAAACTCAACATCGACCAATCGGTATCCAAGTCACGCTGCCGTAAGACCCAAACAAAGTGGCCCTTTAAGCGCCGCTTAACTATAGGAAATCAACTGGCAAGGATTCAACTGATGACTCTGGATCAGAACGTGAAGAGCATTGCTTGCTCTAAACCCCATAACTATGATGACAAATTGTGCCCAACTAGTGAACAGACTGCGCGGGCAAGACTGCACGGAGATTTAATAATACCCAGAGGCTGTAGGCGGAATAATACCAGGCCTTTCCAAGGAATGTGCTGAGAATATCAAGAGTATATCAACATGTTTAAGCTATACCTTTTTCGTCGGCTGAACAAACTGCCTAAAGGTGACGGAAGATCTCGGAGAGATCTCCCATGAAAAAGATCAAATCCTGGCACACTTTAATTGAATCCCGCCACCGATATGACCCTTAAAAGCAAGAAAGCATGGTCTACCCATCCGAAAGCTCCGATGGGATCCAACAAACCTCCCCAGCAGCACCCAAATGTTTCACACCCACCAAGTTTGCCCACCAACTGCTTTTAAATGGCAAGTGCAGTCAAAATAAACAACCACACTAAGATCAAACTATACAACATAACCCTAAGAGGTATAGTGGTGACCCTGGTTCACTCGCCCCTTAACATGGGCGAATGGAATCGTAATTGGCTAACTCAACCAGGAAAAGCAGTAGGCCTTGACCACACTCTACTTACTTAGCAACTAAAAATCTTGGCCCAGTAAGCAAAGGAATGCTTCTTGAGCTCTACAATTGCTGCCTTATTTCCCACAGAGTTCCAAGTTGGGGAAAGCACAATGTTCATGGCACTCCTAAGCATGGGAAAGATCCATCCAATCCCAGAGCTAGCTACATACCTATATCACTCCTTATCCATACCTACAAGCTCTTTGAACGTCCCTCCTGCTCAATCCGTATTGCAGCATCCTGTGATAGACGAAACACCTCAATACACCAGAACAAGGCAGGTTTCTCGGCCAGGCAAATCAACAAAGCAAGTACCCACCCTACCTCAACACATTTAGGATGGTTTTCGAGAAGAGGTATGGTAACCGGAGCTGGGTTCGTCGACCTCTCGCAGGCATACGACCTGTTAATCACAGATGCCTCCTCCATAGATCCTGGCAATTCCCAATGAACATCCGCTTTGAACTTTGAGTTTATCCGTGATTGCTGGCCTACAGGATGTTCTTTTGTTTTACACTAGGGGCGAAGACGAGCCGATGGCGTAGGCTCAGCATGGTCACCACAAGGGAGTGTGCTTGCCACATTCCGGTTCAGCAATATATATACACCACCGACCCAAGGAATGTAGGAACCTGTCGTTTTCTTTATGCAGACGATCTTGGAATTAGTGCACAGGATGCCGACTTCACAGTTTGGTGAAGAGAGACTCTCCAAAGCTTTGGATGAACTCACTACACTCCTTATTATGAGAAAACCACCTACTGCAAATCCATCCAATACACAAGTGTGTGGCTTTCCATCTACGGCAATCGTGAAACCAAACGTCCAGCTTAAAGTTACCTGGTCTGGACCTCCCAATCTCTCCCTGGAGGCACTGTGATAGACACCTTCTACCTAGGAGTCACCCTTGGGACCGCACTCTCTCTTATAGACCCACATTGGAGAAGACGAAGTGTAAATTATGTTCACGCAATACCATCTTGAACCAACTCACTGGCACCAGATGGGGTGCTCGCCCCTTACCCTAAGATCGACGGCCACTTGCCCTGTGCTACTCATTGCAGAGTATGGCCTGCCCTGATGGAAAGATCAACCCATGCCAAGAAGCTTGAGCCACAGCGTAATCCCTCCTGCCGGCTTATCACAGGATGCCTTCCGTCGTCCAACCAACGGAAAACTTGTGCATCCTCACATGAATTTGCTCCACCAGACACCGTCGAAGCGTAACGAGCATGCACGAGCGTAGCTGTCAAGTGATCCAAATGTGAAGCACCCTATTGTCTGGACATATACCTAGCTGCCAAACGCGCTAAATCAGAAGATTTCTTAATCAAGTCCCAACTCTTGAAACAGTCTCTAAGGCGTAAAGATAGTCGCCTTTGGAAAGAAAGACTTAGCCATCACCAGTAACATCATCTGGTATTAGAAACTGGGAGGCATCTCCCACCTGGCGCGGACTCCTCATGGGCTGCATGGCGATGGCCTCAATAGATTGAGACCCAGAACTCGGGGCCTGATCTAAGGTTTCCTTGCCGAGTGGGGCTATCTTTATCTGGAAGCAGATCAGGATACTACCTGTGGGTGGAACAGCACCACAGACAATGAACACCTCTTGTCTGCCCACTGCTGGAGCAATCATGCACAACCAAGGACCTTGCGGAATTCGTGAAGAAGCCAGACGTTGTGCCCGTCTCTGGGCTGGATCATATTTGGAACCACGTGTTTGGACACGATAAGAAGAAGAGCATAAGGAATAAAAACGTTTGCAAATTTGTGATTGTTTATACAGATGTCTTTGATCAGTTACGAGATATGGGTGAAAAATGTGATAAAAGGTTATTCAACTTTTGATTATACTCGATTCCTCTGATATTGGACCCCGTACCATTCTTTTGCGGAGGTGAATAAAGTCCATGAGGCGCAGGGACTTTTTAATCATGTTAATCAGGTATTGTGAGGAACGTTAAAGGCCTGAATACACTACTTGTGCGTTTTCCTACCTGAATTACATTGTATTTGTGGCAGGTGAGTGAGTTATATGGACCGGAGTGTCCGCCAAGATAATCCGGCGTGTCACGTGCATTTGAATTCTTACATTTTTCCTCTCCGACTTAATTGATAGGCCCAAAACTCCAGGGGGGAGCGAACGTATCAACGCGATCGACTATAGTCATTGTACAAGGGGCCTAACTTTCAAAATGCCGAGTTTTGAATAAAATTCTGTTGTTAAACCCTCCCCTACCAAGGATAAGGTGGTTACCACACCCCCTAACGGATGATTCCTGTCGCACAAAACGCAAACGATATGATCTAAGTAAGCTTTATGTATAATTGTAGTTCATCCTTTGCGGTCATTAAGGCGAAAAAAATAGAGGTAACTCACCTTCAAGGACAGGTCAAGATATCCCGTCAAATGGTCAAAGTCGGAAAGTATGGGGTGGTTTCACCTTTTTCCATACTTTACTGTGTAAATGCCAACACATGGTACTTTTTGTTACGTATGATGCACTGTCAGCAAATACTGACAATATTTGTATGTTTTCTTATTTTTTTTTACAAAACATGATCTATATGCTTTTTGACAAAACCGCATCATTGCCCCAAATAAATACCACTTTTGCATTTGCATTGATGGCGAAAAATGGGCCGAAATTCCCTTGATTTTTGAGATTTGGCTACAAATGAGGTTATAAATAAGCTCGGTCATTATGACGTCACTCGACGTCAATAATTGTTAAAACGTGATATGGGTTTGTACTTTATTTGAAGGAAAGGGCATATGGGTAGCTAAACACTAATACCAAACAAGATGATGTTTGTCCTTAAAGGGAGGATGGCCCGATTTAAGATATGAAATTTTCATCTTGGTATACTGGCCTTCACTCCAAAACACCATCTGTAACGTTTCGAGCCGATATTTCAATCCTTTTGATGCGAGATCTAAAACGGATTGTTATAAGCCACCATAGAGTACTGTTAAAATTAATATTGGTCGGAACCAAAATGTCGCATATTTTCGCTCACACGTCAACCAAACATCCTTTGGCTCTACAATTTCACAGGGTACATGAAAAAAATAGTAAGCTATCATTCTGATAACTAAATGTTGACCACTTCGGTAAAATCCTCGGGACTTCTGGGGACGATGCTATTAGCATCGGGGGGGCCATGGCCCTTTTAATTACAAAAAATCGTGGTCGTGAATTGTAGTATAACAACCCCTGGATGGACAGGATTAAAAGTTGTTGTATATCAATCCCAGAAAATATATCAGTTTGCACTTCTAGGATTTATAACTCTATCATCTGATATTGACCCCGTACCATTCTTGCGGAGGTGAAAAATTCAATGAGGTGTGGTCAGGGACTTCTCTTAATCATGTATTGTGATGAATTTTAAGGCCTGAAATACACTATTGTGCGTTTCCCATACATGAATGAAATCGTATTCAGTGGCAGGTGATTAAGTTTTTATGACGGAGTGTCCATCCAAGATAATCCGGTGTGGGCACGTGCATTTAATTCCTTTCATTTTTCCCTCTCCGACTTAATGAATAGTTCCAAAACTCCAGGGGACGAACGAATCAACAGCGAATCGACTAGGTTTAAAACTTGGTGTAAAGTTACTTCTTATTCAAATTTGTATTCAATGTTTTGAATGGGAATTGGGATTAAACTCGTCTTTTTCCTAAACAATAAACCAAAACGGAAGATCCTACATCGTGGAAACTGTACATTTCACCGGATTGTTCATGCTCATACCACATTTGAGCACCAATTTTGTCAAGATTGAAGCATTTTTGAAAATTTGGCCCCTGTCATGAACTTATCAAAAGTTAAATTACCTTTATCACATTCTCGCCCATATCTTTGTTAACATCACAGGCCAACACCTATTGCCTCAAAGTTTGGATGATACGAACATTGAGACATACTTTTCACACTAATTGACCATTTGTACACTGAAAACCTAAATTGGTCGGCATGAACCAACTTTAAGTTAGTCCATATGGTGCCCGTTTTGACTTACGTAAAGCTAGTCAAACTAACATATGTGACTAGCATATTAACTTGCATGACTAACATCAACCTTAGTCATGCACGCTTGACTACCAGCTTGACTAGCTTGGAGGTTAAGTCATGCATGTATGACTAACGTAGGCTAGTTGCATAACTAGTTTATGACTACTTTAAGTTAATCCAGATGGTGCCCGTTTGACTACATAACGTTAGTCATGTAATTCAAAGCTGTCATCAGGGTTTTGACTAGCATGGTGAACTATTCAACTGTTCTTACGACTTGAATGACCGACAGTTGGAAGTAGGTGGGAGATAATGGAACAAGTTAGTCAATCCATATCCGATGAACCAAACTAGTCATGCACCTCGTTACACGTTAGTCATACAGTCCTGACTAGATTAGCAACGTAATAAGCTAGCAAATGCAGTCTGCTAGCTTACAGGTGGGGTTGACTAACGTTATGTTAGTCAGTCCTGCATGCAGTGGCGTACCAGAGGGGGGGCCTCTGACCCGCCCCCCCGTGGGGAATCTGCCCCCCCCCGAAAATTAGTGATTTACTGGCCTATACTATACTAAACCATTTTAATATATGCCTTGCCCCCCCTGACAATATATGTGCCCCCCCTTTGCCCCCTGAAAAAAAAAGCTGGCTACCGCCACTGCCTGCACACTAGCCTCTCTTCTAGTTTTTTAAGTTAGTCATGCAACTGCATGACTAGTTTTTGTTTTCATCAGTGTACGGTTAATCCCTCTTAAACCAAGATGACCGCCAAACACCTTTTGGGACCACATTTGATTTTGGTAACATCATAATTCTTGAAGATGGCATACTTGTGCTAACATCCTTGTTGGAATTTAGTTTGTGACATCTGCTGGCCGACTACTAGTATTGCACCATAAATTCGGGTTGATTAAGGCCCTATTGTGTTTGGCTAGGCCTACTAAGTTAGGGTGTTCTTCATTGCTTTTTTATTCTCTATAACACATTCACAATCTCTAATACACTCACCAAATATACGTTTTTAACCATTTTTATTAAATGAGTTTTACAGTATACTGTATACTTTTAATAATTGTAAAACATGGATTTTTTGGCAGAAATTGCTGAAGTAAAATACTGTTTGCAATTTTTTTTTTACAGGGAAGAGAAACAATACAACAGATGCAAAACGAGACACAAATCAATAAAGATGATTCATGAACGCACGGGATAAATTGAATTTAATTTTATTAAAAAAAAAAAAAAAAAAAAAAAACCCGAAAAAAAGCAAATATTTTAAATTTTCAGGACTAGCTTTAAAAGTGAAGAATAAGTCTTTAGAATTCTTACTCACCAGTTTATTTTTTCCAAGTTGCTTTTGGTCCTGTAAATTGTGGGGTAGTGTTAGGGTACCATACCTAAAACTTTTTATAACTGCAATGATGATGTTTTTCGATTTTCTGGTTGAACGTCCCATCATAGTGCCTTTTTATTTATGGCCAAATTTAATTTTGAAGCTTTGCGAATCTTGCACTTACTCGTTATCGGTCCGGGCTTTTTCACATCCCCTCCAAATGTAACCATAGCCGGCTTGGAAGGACAGATTGCATGAAATGATACGAATAACAAAAAATCAGACTATAAATAAAAAAAATCATCTGGTAAATATGATAAGTCCACCTATTTTTTATTTTTTTAACTCGCCTATCTATAGCTATATATAACTTTAAAGTAAAAGACCAACACTTTTGGTGTTAAAAACCTGAAACACAATTTGAGGCGCGTTTAATTTACAGTGCTGTCATGTTACCAGTTTCAATTTGCAAACTATCAACCAAAACCTTCCTGAAATCACGGTAGCTACATGGCACCCATCTATTGTGTCAAAATAGTAATTTCATATATATTAGACATTCAATAGATTTCTTACTTCGTAAATTGGCTACAGAAATGTCCTAACAGAGAGAAAAAGGGCGATTTTGATTTGCTTATATTTCCCTGTAACAGGCTGAATTTCTATTTGCTCCTATACAAAATTAGAAAAATTTCACAATTTTTGTACCAAAAGAACTTTTCCTCAGCTTACTCTTTCAGATGGGGATGTTTGATGGAAATCTTACATCAGGGCAAAATCAGTACTTTCGATTTTTTTAGGGACCCCGTATATGTGAAATCCTTTTCACTATCCGTGACCGTCCCCAAGAGTCAAAAATATTTGAAGAATAAGTCTGTAGAATTCCTCATAAGTTACTTTTTGTTGGAACTGAAAAATTGACAGAAAGGAAAAAACAAACAAAAACAAGCATTGTTCAAAGATTCGAATCCCCATTCAATCAACGTGTTGTAGGAAGTGTCCGTACGGACAGTAATGACTAGTAAATATCCGATTTGTAGGGTATGTACCTCTTCTTGTTACAAACAGGCACAATCTGATTTTTTATGTTTTTCGATTTCTGATTGAACAAATCACTGATATAGTGCCTTTTTAACAAAAATAATATTTTGACAGGGAGCGCTTTAATTCTTTACCCATTGACAACAAATAACATTTTGCCCTAAACAAACACCGCGCTAGGTACTAAACAAACTTTGTTTCACCAAAACAAACTTTTGACGAAGTAATTGAACTGCGCTTTGCGCGTATGGTAAGGTTTTGGCTGTCCTCGTCACTTCTCCATTCGCTGCCTGAACCGTTGGCCCACGATACACCCAGCGACGCGACGGTGAACTCATCAGCTGCTGAAGAACACGGGAAATTAGGCGTCATACATTGCACGGAATCCCTTTGCACTTGGCAGAATTTCGCAAAATATCCTCATGTTTTGGAAGGCAGCGGTGCTAGGATCTAGGAATTATCAGCAAAATGTTACGACATTTTGGGTGTACGTCTACTGCTTTGGTTCCTACTACAACACCCTGATTGCGGGTTTCGCCTCCGGACGATTCGTAAGTTACACCACACAGTCCCGGGGGAATTTCGTGCGTACTGTTTCTTGTTTTATTAAACTGCACAAACCCAGTCCGTTTACCCCAGCGGCGGCGGGGATTTCGGATCACAGACTTGTATGAATTAGATTCCCGGTAGAAGTGATCCTTTCGGAAAATGTTTTTTTTTTAAAACAACCCAGTCCCAGTGCGAGTCGTCAAATCAATGCCAATGTTTTTTTTTTTTTTTTAACATTTCTTTCTGTAATTTAGTTAGGCAGAGAGATTCGGGGCTGTATTGTAGCCAGGCTGTAGATGTGTAGGATTTTTTACTTGTGATAGATGAAATGGTCAGATGGTTTATAGATGATAGTAAGTAAAATGAAAAACAACAGGTAGTATAGGGCTAGGCAATGCCCGAACATGCCCGGGGGAGGGGGGGGGGGGGGGGGTGGGGGAACTCAACTTGGGTAGGCCCGCTACAGCAGGTGTGATGTGGCGACACAAAGTTGCCAGAACTTGGCTAAGGGGGCTTGTGAAATTGACTTGGAACTGAATTTTTTTCAATTTTGACCAATTTATGAACTTGGAGGCCACTTTGAGGTTATGAAAAGAGCAAGATGCAAAAATTTTAGCCCATCTGGCGGCTTAAAATTTGTGAGCTTTGTGGCCAAGTAGGGGGGGGTCTTTAAAGGTCCATGGCAGATCGCGGAGTGTCAGGTGTGATGCTTCAGTTGGGATGTCAATTCTACCATCAAGATCGAAGATCGCGAATAGCCTGTCACCAGGGACCCCCAGATTACCGGATAAAGTGGTCAAATTTGGGTCATCAGAAAAAGCTACTAGTTCTCATTACCCTGTGAAATTTAGGCTAAAGGATGTTTGCTATCTGATGTATGAGCGAAATTGTGCCCCTTTTTGGACAACCATAGTAATTTTACATAGTACTCTATGGGGATTGCAGAATCACGTTTTAGCTCTCACATCAATAGGGTTGAAATATGGGTCGCGAAACTTTACAGATGGTGTTTGTTGTGGGGTTGATGAAGGATATTCTCTCAAGATGAAAAACTTATATAGACTTAAATACGGCCATACCCCTTTAAGAACACGGAAACACGACTAGTTGAATAGGGGGTCTATTGAATTGCAGAAGAAGCGCGAACTGCGGGGCGAACTGGGGTCTTGACCACTGCACATACCCGTACTGCCATTTTAGGTTTAATATTGACTAGAGGGAAGAATTATTGTTCAGGATGGCTACCGTATTGTTCCTAATAAACGCCCGGGGGCGGTACATTTTTCAAAAGGGAGGGCGTTTATTACAGTAAAAAAATGGAAAGTCAAAAATCACCTTACACACGCTTATTTTCGCTGATTACCAATAATACAAACAAAACAAGCAGGGGGACGCTGTTTTCGCACCTCCCGAGGTCAAAGTTCCATACTAATTAAACTATTACAACTGCACAATAGTGATTATGATGCAGATTACGACAGTCCCGGCCATTAATTAAAGGTGGATGGCCTGATTTAAGGATATGAAGTTTTCATCTTAATAGATTAGCCTTCACTCCAAAACCCCATCTGTAAAGTTTTGTGCCGATATTTCAATCCCTTTTGATGCAAGAGCTAAAAACGTGATTTTGTAAGCCCCATAGAGTACTGTGTAAAATTAATATTGGTCGACCAAAATGGGGCACATTTTCGCTCATAACTTCCAAACCAAACATCCTTTGGCTCTAAGATTTCACAGGGTAAATGAGAAAAATAGTAGCTTTCTTATGATACCCAAATGGTGACCACTTCCGGTAAAATCTAGGGCTTCTGGGGACGAGGCTAGGCCATGGACCTTTAAATCATGTGATTTAGGTTTAAGCTTAACTCATTTTCTTGAATTGTTTTATCCAAAAATCGTAGGGGGCGTTTATTAGAGCAGGGGCGTTTATCCACGGTATGTAGCCCCATGGCTAGTGGCCTAATTTTTTCTAACCCTTTGAATGGGTTACTCCCTACAGACCTTTGAGCAAAAGTTTGCTCTCATAAGATTAACATCATATAACCTGGTCATATCACCCCAACTGTTTTTTTTTTGTTTATGTGTGCCTAATCTTATTGCAGATTTGTTTGTTCAAATTCTACAATAAATTTTGAATTTTGTAATAGCTGTCTTATTAAAACTGGCAGAAAGTAGTAACACAGTGGCCTATGAAGCACTGTCAAGTGTCAACATCATGCATTGTATAATATTGTTTGTGAATTGGTTGTATAATACATCAATGGTTATATTTTGGTTGTTTAATGTTGTTGTAATCACATAATGACCACTGGGAATGACCAAGCCATCATCAGTACATGTTTGTTAGAGCAGTGTTTGATTTAGAAAAGAAAAGTTACATGCACAACTTGGGATTTTCTCAGAAAATGGGCTGTATAACACTAAAATCTGCATGCACAGGCTGAATTTTACATGCACAGAGCAAATGTTACATGCATCTGTGCATGTAAAACCCCTCTAAATCGAACACTGTGTTAGAGTTATGTTATTACAAAATTAAACCAACCAAAATATAACCATTGACATTAAAATAATTTGTATGAAAAACAACTAAAAACCACTATACAACGTGTCATGCATTAACATCGTTTTTCCTGAATGTGTCTACAGGAAACTTTTTGAGATACATTTAAATTCAGGTAATGAGGCTCCCTGGATCACAAAATGTCTCTTTAGCAGTCTTAAAATTAAATTAGTGTACTATACCAGTTTTAACTACCGGTAATCATATTAACCTTAGACCCCAATTCTATTCAGGGCAAAATCAGTGATCTCAAAATGAGCAAATTCTGAAAACAGTTTTAGAGCTTATATTGTCCAGCTGTAAATGCCCTTTGTGAGAAGATCACAAGTGTTGCATTATTGATTACTTGGTTACAGCACTACTATCAAGGCTGATTTGGTATAATTTGCTGCGTGCCTTTTATTGATTAGCACTTATTCCCTACCAATTTAATTGATTATTGCACCACAAAGAAAATACACATGATACAGTATGCTTTTACTGAAACTACTACCAGTTAGATTGACAGTCCTGTTTTTCATGTGAGTTTCTGTAACTTGACCCATCTGACACACCTTTTTTCTGACACACCTTTTTTCTGACACACTTATGAATTTGGAAACCCTTCACAGAATAAAGCATGTTTATTGCATTAAGGTTTCCATTCTTAAATGTGTCAAAATGCTGAATTTATGGTTAACCATCAATATTAGCACAGTGTTGAATAGGCTTTGCAATGCGTATTATTGCTTCTACCATCAAAACCGCCAGTTTGTTTTCCACGGTACATCATGGGGCGTATGTGCAAGTGCCAGACTCTTATATTAAGTAGAGAACAAAATATCAAAAAAAAATCGGAATAGGCACCTTGAAACATGCATTTTTTTTTATCTAGGCCTAAAATGAGCTAGCAGGGCTGACATGGGTTTACATGCACAAAATGCATAGGTTTGAGCATTTGAGAAAGAGCTGTGTAGAACCTAAAGGTGGGTGACCCTATGGTCCAGTTTTTCAGGTGCTGCTTTCTCCCTCACATGGAAGATATCGCCAAAAACATCTGATTAACAAATAGTTCAATCGGTAGACTAGCAAATTGTATACTAAATTGGTCCATTGGTCCATGATCCTTGCCCTGCAAAGTCATTGTTTTTCCCTCATACATACCCTTAGCTAAGCTTATCAACTTTACTGATGATATTGCTTGCACAAAATAGTATCAAATATCATTATCAAAATTATCTGATATGAAGTGGAATTTGTAATGTCCGCAGCATGCAAATAATGCCAGACTCGTGGTACTCACAGGAACACGGCCGCATACATGTGCAATGTACACGTCTATTGCCAACACAATTTCAGTAGTTTTTTGGGCAATTTGCTGCAGATCTTTTTATGCAGTAAAATAGCTTTTTGTGCTTTGGGAGTTTACACTGAACAAATGAAAATTCAGATCAAAATTTTGTGACTGCTTCTTTGTTTGTCAGTTTGGAGAAAGGCAAACAAATAAAAGTGGGGCAAGTATCATTCATCATTGAAAGGGCAGTTTTTCATGTGAGTTTCTGTAACTTGACCCATCTGACACCACTTTTTTTCGGACCACTTATGAATTTGGAAAACCTTCACAGAATAAAGCATGTTATATAGAGTAAGGTTGCAATTTTTAACATCTGTCAAAAGGCTTGAATTTATGGTTAACCACAATATTAGCCACAGTGTTGAATAGGCTTTGCAATGAGGATATTGCTTCTACCATTCAAAACCGCCAGTTTGTTTCCACGGCAGGGCCGGAAAATTCGATAGAACTGAGAGAACCAGTTCGCCTGAAGGTCGCCCAAGTGACACTTGCGAGAACAAAAACCGGGTTGTTTCACGGCAAAATTTGTGCCAATAAAAACGATTTAAAAACATTACGTGATATGTTATTTGTTTTTTATTTCGACGAAAAAAAAGGAAAGAAAATTCATGATGTCAAAATAATAAGCGCCCCAAATAGTGTGAAGTAAGTAAGATTTGTATTGACGGAGCTTTGAAACAGGTTTTCTTGACAAAAGGACTCGTTAATGGAGTTAAAATCATTAATGCATTGATTATATGTCGTAATCGACGTCGTCCAAAATCAGTAGCAAAGGCTGGCTACAGTAAAACAAAGCAAAAAGGATCTGTTTTGATATTTAATAACAACAAATCCCAGGAATTCAGTTTTTTGTCGATCACAAACTTGACTCAGGTTCTCGCAAACTCCTTTAAGCGAGAACTGAAGGTTCGGAAGGTTCTCGCAAGGTCCCTTTGCGAGAACCTGAATCGGTTCTCGCAGACCTCCGACGAATTCAGCCTGCACGTACATCGGGGGCGTATGTGCAAGTGCCAGACTCGTATATTAAGTAGAGAACAAAAATATCAAAAAAAAATCGGGACTAGGCACTGGAAACTGCATTTTTTATCTAGGTCCTAAAATGAATAGCAGGGCTGACATGGGTTTTACATGCACAAAATGCATAGGTTTGAGCATTTGAGAAAGAGCTGTGTAGAACCTAAAGGTGGGTGACCCTAGGTCCAGTTTTTCATATAGTGCTTTCTCCCTCACATTGGAAGATATGCCCAAACATTGATTAACAAATAGTTCAATCGGTATTTAGGTTTTAGATTATAGACTAGACAAATTGTATACTAAATTGGTCCATTGGTCCATTGATCCTTGCCCTGCAAATTCAGGTGTTTTCCCTCATACATACCCGAGAGTAAGCTTATCAAACTTTTACTGAATGATATTGCTTGCAACAAAATGTTATCCAGAATTCATTATCCAAATTATCTGATATGAAGTGGAATTTGTAATGTCCGCAGCATGCAGATTAAATTCCAGACTCGTGGTACTCACAGGAACACGGCCGCATACATGTGAATGTACACGTCTATGCCACACACAATTCAGTAGGTTTGGGGCAATTTGGCTGCATGTCTTTTTATTATGCCTGCAGTATTAAAATAAGCTTTTTGTGCTTGGGGAGTTTTATAAACAAATGCAAATTCCGATCAAATTTTGTGACTGCTTCTATTGTTGCGTCAGTGTGGAGAGAAGAAAGGCAACAAAATAAAAGTGGGGCAAATATCATTGAAAGAGAAGTTTTTATAGATGAGGCATTTGCCCTAGTCTCACCACCATTTTGTTCCTTTGTTTATTCTTTTAAAAAATATAATGCACAAGGTGAGGCTTGCCTTATAGCTTCTGAAGAAATAGGCTAAGCCAATAAGAAAAGTTTATCTCAAAACCCATGCGTAGCTCTGTGACAATCAGATGCTGCATGGCTAGCCTTACCCAAGTTTGTGTAATTAATTTTAGAAAAACAAAATACAATATTGCTGAGGGAAAAGAAGGAGAAGGAGAGGAGGAGAGGAGGAGGAGAAGAAGAAAGAAGACAGGTGTGCATTTTGTTTGGTTTGTATACCCTGTTAGGTATTATAGGGGATGATCTATCTGGGCCTATTGACCTCTTGATTATTTCCCAATATAAACTGTTTCTGTAGGTTTGCTTACTTTCGACTTGCCTTCCAGATCCTTTCATACCACCGACCTATCGTGCAACTGGCTCAGATCTGAATGATGGTCATATGATAGATGGTGAGGGACTTCAGATAGATGGGAGAGAGTTGAAAATTGCCCAGGAGAGAGTTGAAAACTGAGTCCATCCCTCTTGTCAAGATGACTGGCTGCTCTAAACTAGTTTACTCCGCAACATGGTATGAGCCAGTTACCTGATGGGTCTGTGGTTATTGATCAATGTATCTCAATGTTGCAAGTATGACAAGTTTCCAGTTTTTTACTTAATTAGTTATTCATTAATTTGTCAATGCTATTTTGCATTGGAAGTTTCCCACTGTTGCTTTTGCATTTTAAATGCTTCATTGAAACGAGAACTTCTACAATTGAGGAATTCAACATATTGACAATTTTTTAACATTCAAAACCATTTGCTTCAACAAACAAAATGATATCACCAGCTGCTGAAATCACATAGTAGTAGTCCTTTAAGGAAATAAGAGGATTGACTGTGCCATGTTGTTCTTTCATGTACAGACATTGAAAAATATATGTAGGTTACATGTATGTTACCCAAGGGACTCACACTTGTCAAATTATCCCTTGATTTAACCCACAAATTCAAATTTACTATGCTATTAACCTGTTTTCGTTAACCCTATTATACTAGTCACATTGTCATTGACTCGTAGGTAATTTGTACTTCACATACAGGTGTAAGCCTAAATCTGTTTCCTCTCGTTTTTAATTAACTGTTGAAGAGATTAACCCTTAACTCCATATACGCCTAAAGGATTAAACTACGAAAAGCACAAATTCATGTCTCTTTTATACAAAGAGGCAAAATACATGTAGCACACATCTTTTTTGTGGCCTACATGTATGTGTAGAGGGCATTTACTGAGTACTATTACAGGTGCTTGTTCCGAATTCATTCGGGACCCCCGATTACCCACAATGGAAAAGTATAATTTTGATATCAGATTATAAAGGCTGTCATAGCAATCCTTAAATTTTCAGCTTTCAATCCATTTCTTTCCCATTTCTAAACAAAACAGCCTTTTTTTAATGGTTGTCTTCAATATTAGAACATAATGAAGAGGGCTTTGCATTATGGCATTTGTGCTTCTACCATCAAAACTACCATCAAAACTGTTTCCCACAAACTTCCTGAGAACATGATAACACTTCATTGGCACTACATGTAGCATTTCAATTAGCTGCAAATTTTCAACCAATTTATTGAAAGGATTACTGAAGTTCACAAAAGCATGCACAGAAACAATTTTCTCCCAGCATCTGCTGCTCTGACAGTCTAAGATTAAAATTGAATTCACACATTTTGCTGGACATCTTTTCTAAATTTCAAACTGCATATTTTTTATGATATAATATTGATACTGAAAAATGCTTGGTTGCATACTTTCCAATTGCTGTTCATTTTCAAAAGTTAGGCCACACTCAATTTGTATAATTATATTTATAAGGTCATCAATATTTTCTCTGCTGGGGAGAAGTAGCTACAATGTAGGCCTAGTAACATGGCAGCTGGCCCTTTTGAACTCTGCACATCAACGCTGATGTGAGTATATGTCGTCCCTAGGTTGGGGTCCCACATTATCATTGTTTCATTTAATGAATTTTATATCTGGTGCATACCACATGATGAGAAAGAGCATAAAAATAGTGGTATTCTGTTTGCAAATCCAGTCTGTCACATTCATCTTATTCCACTATTTTGCAGGAATTTACCCATTGATTTGTTGAAAATTACATTCACGAGCATGGGATCTGACAGGTCTTCACAACATGATAGTGTACATAGGCCTACAGCTACACAATTTGTATAGGGTGTTCAATGATAACAGGCCTACATATAATGGCAATCAGGACCTTAAAGTGGCAATTTTGTGATCCATAAACCTTGTTTTTGCATGTTTCATTAGATCTCATGGAAAAAATGTAAATTTCCCAAATCAGTTTAATTGACCATGACCAAAGTGACAATAGGCCTTACAGCCCCAAACACTTGGAGCAATGCAACTAAACTTGATCAGATGAACCACTGGTCCAAGATTTCTTGGTGTCCTCCAATTTGGGGTGAAAGGTCATGTGTGCCAATTAAGGGGGCATTCCTTAAATTCTATCCATCTTGTTTTTCCTGCCTCAGATCAAATTTACAAAATTTTAACCAACTTGGTATTAGTATAAGCCATTGACCAAGCCCCACATGAGGTGTTCTCCAAATGGTTTGTAGAGCTCATATGGCCTGATTAAAAGACATTCTTTGAAAAACTCTAATCAATTCATTTTTCTATTCATTTTTCTGCCCAAATCAAACAATGCCTACGATCACCAAATCTTTTCATTGTAAACACTGAACCAAGCCCCATATGAAGGTGTACACAATTGGGGGTCAAGTTAATGGTGGATTATAGGGGCAATTTGCATTCTGCATCCTCGTAACCTTCTGAAAGTGCAGCAATGTGTTGAAAGAGTTCATATGCCCCCCCCCCCCTCATAATTTATATGATACAGAAATTTTTCAATTTTGGCCTTTATTAATCAAACCTGAATAAAGAGCCAATTAAATAAATGTTTGGTTGCTGTAAATATATGAGAGGGGGAGCATATGGAACTCTTGCCCACATGGTAAACATTTTATGTCACGAAAGAGGGGCAAGACAAGACACAAGGTTCGAGATGTGAGAACCACTTGTCTTTTGTCTAATGATATCCTGGAAAAACTATGAGTACATTGTACCCTCCATCAGGTAATGTTTTTCTGTAGGTTTATATTTTTGCAGGAAATGACATTTTATGAAACCTGAAGTCTAGAATTACTAGTGATAAATATGTTTCTAAAACATTGTCTTTGTGAGAAGTGAGAAGATTGTGATCATAAAAAGAGATTTGAAGGCCTGCAGAGGCCCTGAATCAGTTACTTTTAAATTCCTCCACAAATGATGGCAGATAGAATTAATGTTATTATTCATGGGCTGATTAGATTTGAATAGTGCTTGTGGTTTAAGAATTGTGTCTTACTCCAGCGCTATGAGCACTGCGGATGATGTTTCTACTATCACTGCTCATGTGATGTTAAGTGATGTGTATTATTGGTCAAATATGTCAATAGGATTGCAGGATTAAATGAATTTATGAAAGGGTGTTTGAGAAGTGCATTAATTTCCTGATAATTGGATAAGCTTCTCAATTTTAAGTTACTTCCAGGCCAAGCACTTAAGTTTAACTCTTTGAGAATATTTTAAACGTCTAATGAAAGTTGCATTTAGTTATAGTACCAAAACCAAAAATCCATACTACCACAATATCAATATTCCGGGCATGCTGCACAAGATTTTGATAGTGAGAGAGAGTTTCAGAAGTTGCTGCATATGTTCTTGAAAAGCGGGCTCACGAACTGAAAATGTTTTATGCTTAATAAGTAAGTTGCTAAGATCTCTGAAAATAAAACCAATTTTGATGGTAGGCGGGGAGACCTACGCTGATGAAAGTAGGATTCTAGAGAATAGCTTAATTTGCATTATTTTGTCACAACATCACCGACCAAAGAGCTAGCACCTGGCCAATTTTACAGTTAGGCCACATGATGCTTTAAAACGTTCTTGTGAATCATTTAAGGATGATCATGTATCTAGGTCAATCACAGCACAAATGGCAACCCCAAACTGAGTGGAGTACCGACCGGGGGGGCCGGGGGAAAGTTGACACCTTGGCTCGAAAAAGCGGGACGACTATGGACCAAATTGTGCATTTTTATCCCTCTTTTTCGGGGAATTTCAACCAATTTCGGCCCAAATTTGGGAAAAATTAAAAAGTAAACTTGGCAATTTTCGCGTCGCTACGCGTTTGCATTTTGTTAATTCAGACTTATTGGAGCAAATTACCGGGACGATTTGCGAATTTTGACCCCTCTGCCGGACGACTTGGAAATTTGCCCCCTCTGGATCGACTGCCTCGGTTTATGCCAAATGGGACAACTGATAAGCATTGTTAATTGTTATACACATGCACTTGTCTCAGTAATGGCTGATTCTTGATCGGTAGTGATGGTTAGAACCGGGGCGTCGGGGGGGGGGGGGGGGGGTCCAATAGCCCCTCCACGTTTGCAATGAAATCGGTGTAAATTTGGTTCAAAAGTTCTTGCAAATAATCCCAGACCACCTGGTTTCCCAAAGAAGCATTTGGTCTTCCACCTTGTTTGAAAATGTTCTGCTGCAGCTTTTCAACCCCAATATTTTGAAAAAGGTTCTATTACATAAAGACACATTCAGACTTATTCATTACCGGTGAAGTTAAAACATTAAAATATGACAACAAAGTGAGAGGAGCTATAGCAAAGTATGGAAAAAAGGGCAAACGTTGTGAATGCTTGGAGAAAAACTTCGGTCCTCACATAATTTTCTTTCCTTGTCATGGCACTTCATGCCAACATTTCAAGAATGTGGATTCCTTTAGTTGCAATGTTTTTAAATACACTTCTTAAAAACAAAAATATGCTGATGAAAATGGTCACTTAGTGTGAATTATACTCAAATACATGTACACCAACTAGCTCAACACCTACAAGTATAATGTTTTGTGAATGGACAGGACCGACATAGAGTAGCTTGTTTGTTATGTTTTTGTTATATATCGGAAAATCGACAAAAGAAAATTACAGATATACAAAAACAAATCAAATAAGCCACTAACATACGTTACAAAACAGTCAATTAGGCCAGGAGAACCCATTAAGTCGCTGAATTGCCAACTTATTTCCAAAGGGGTCCATGAAAATGACAGAGGCACCTCGTGAGCGAGGACAACAATAATGCCAAAAAAAGCAGAACTAGCAGAAATGAACATGGATTGAAAAGTGAGTTTTCACAACCCCAACCATAAGACTAGAAAGTAGCTAGGGCAATTCAGCCGACTCATTGCTCAAATGCGATATTTGGGGAAGATGGGAGTTTACAGACGATTTGAACGTGGCCTAACGCTTACCCATTGATATTGGAGGGCAAGTTATTCAAGTCATTAAATGCCATTATAAAAGAAAGACTTAACAGTCTGACCTTTAAACCTAGGGACTTAAAGGTATATAAGCTAGATCTAGGAGATAAAAATGTTAAATACTGTAACGTTGATAAAAAATTGATTGAGATATGAGGGGCCAACAGATCGAGTTGAATATGTTAAACATATGGCTGATCGTAGTTGCCTAACTCTGTTTTGGAAATCAAGAGATTACTGAACCCAAGGTGAGCTTTTGACTAATGTGATCCCTGGGTGACATAGGCAGTATAAAACGAAGCATTCTATTTTGAATGATTTGAAGCTTTGCTGCACATTCTTACAATACCACAGGTACCCCACGCGGTACAAAGTAGGCAAAATGACACTGTAATAACCGACTGGAGTGTCCCTAACGAAGTTACGGTTAAAATACTGTTAGTGTCTATATAAAAACTTCTTGATTTTCCAGTTCACCCTTGTTTAATGCGATGGAATTAACCATAGAATCACCTGAAGGGTTTGGTCAAGAGTCACCCCCAGATAATTAATATCTTTTTGAATTGTATTTTTTAATGCATTTGTTAATACAGTTTGTAACATTTGTTAAATTGTGATTTTTTAACTGATTTTTGAACCCAAATAAAATGCAATTCAGTTTTGCGGCATGCAAAGAGAGCTTTTGTCAATTATCCAGTTATTACCAGATTTCAGGTCCAAACTGAGGCCTTCTGGACCAACTTTCATGGTCTTTGTCAGATGAAATAGACACTGTCATCTGCATTAGAGTACAAGCCGATTCTTCACAGATATTTCCATATCAGTGCAAAGCACAGATAAAGCAGAGGACCTAAAAGGCTCCCCTGTGGGGCCACACCACAGGTGAGATTTTGAAATCAGAATTAATACCATCTATGGAAACGAGCTGCTGTCTATTGGATATAAGAGATGAACCAAACCGAGTTGATTCCCATCGCCTCAAGTTTTTTACCCAAAATCGAATGTTACCCCGTCGAACGCTTTTTGGACACCCACGAATCATGCCGACATCATTTCCTTTGGACAGCTCAATTCTAATGTAGTCAGTAAATTATATAGACATGATTCTGTTGAATATCCAGAACGAAAGCCTGATTGATATTGATAAATAAGGGTTTTAGATCGAAGGTATTCCTCCACTTGAACATAGACACATTTCTCCAATATTTTGGAGTACGCAACTCAGGACGCTACCATGTCTATATAGTTTCCAACATCCCACCTGCTTTTCTTTGTTAATATATGAGGGGCACGACCCTTGCAAGTTTAAGATCGTCCGGCACATTGTTAGTATTTGATTGACAAGTTGCACCATATTTGTAATTAATGGGGCAAGATGAAAAGCCCCCTTTTCCAAGAACTTGGTGGGGGCCCATCCAAACCTGCCTCTTTATGAATATTCAGGTTGGAAAGTTTTTATAAACAAAATTTTCATCAACAAAGGTTGAGCACAAATTCAATTCATCACGAACAATGCCCTTCTCACTTATAAAACTCAAATGATGAATTCGACACCCGTGCCAAACATCTTAGGTGGAGAAGGTAATTTACTGACTAAGGAAGCGCAAACTGTATGAGAAAAAGGTGTTGATATAATTACAACTGAGCGTGTGTCCAAAGCACAACTCGGCCATCGACATATAATGACAATTTTTGCCCTTATTGGAGGGTTCGAGAGCTCTACCCAGACTCTTCAAAGGTTGCCTATAACTTACGGTGGGTTAACCCTGACACTACATCAAGTTTTGAGATTGCAAAATAAGGGCCTTGGCACTCGTTATTTCCCTTTTAATTTTAGTAACGTAAGGAGGTATAACTCTTCAATAGTTGACTGCAGTATTCCCTTTTTTTCATTTGAAAGTGCCTTCATTTTAAATCACGCCGTATGAATTTTATCTAGGGATGCAGGTGGTCATCCACGGTCCTACGATTTTTTATACGGAATAGTACTCTTAGGGGCGAAACATCAAGAATACCGTGTCAAAGCATTTTAAAATTTGACCATGCATCAACAACACATATCTGGTATCCAAAACAGATGACCAGTCGCACGTATCTTTAGCAAATTAGAAAAAACATTGGCATCATAGTGTTTCATGGATCTATAGAAGCAGTGTTATTAGAAGCAATGGGAACCCGAACCAGACTTTCCTCGTGCAGTACACAAGAAATGGTCACTGAGACCATTGGTAAACAACACTTTGACAACACCAAGCTGTGAATTAATATGATGATCAATGATGCTCTCAGAGGTTTTTTGTGGTGTTGTTTTGTTTGCGCCCCCGCATAAAAGGCTTGTTTAAGAATTTGGTGTTGGTGTGGTGTAGCTTGTTTTCTGCTGCTCCGATTGAAGGGAAATGTCTACAGTGAGTAACTATAAAAGGACCTTAATTTGGTAAGGATTTGATGCTTTGGTGGCTTATATGCCATTGATGCATACTACTACCGTGATTGACTCAATGTATGCCGGTTGACAGGCACTGCACAATCCTATTCAATGGTGGCGGATTTAGGTTGAATGGTATAATACAGTCGAAGCGGTTAATCGGGATCCTGATAAGGGGAATTTTCCTGATAATTGACATTCTGAATCAGGAAACCATTTCCGTTGTGTGTAAAATTCACCTTTTATAAATGGGGGACACTCCATCGATAATCGGGTAGACATTTTTTGATATAGCATTTATAAAAAACTACTGAAAGCGGACATTTTGACTGAAAATATCTATGCTTTCCATTTATATTTAGAACTTGTGTCATGATTTTTAATGTGCAAATACATTTTTTTATTAATTTTAAATTACCATTTCCATTGGCATACATACCTAAAAGCTATAACAAACATTAATTGTGTTGTGCAGGTCAAAATGTACATTTATTGACCATACTTTGCTCCTAATGTCTGAGTGTACTTCTCTTAATCGGGTTTTCTGGTTAATTCAGTACATATTTTCTCTACTCCCAAGGTGTCCCGATTAAGGCGGAGTCAACTGTACCCAGAACTATGCACGGCCAATTTAACAACTCTTTACTGGTATTAGCTTCAGGCCTTTTTCAGGTTACTATATTCTTCTTTTGAATTGATCTAGCCTAATACATACTTCAATGATGTGGGATGATTGTACGCTGCCCATCGTTTTAGTTTTAAATGAAATCTTTAAAGGCAATAATAAGCACCTTTTTTTTAAAAGTGGCCCGCTGCCCCAATTTTCAAGTGTTTTTTAAATGGTATAGTGAACTGTACCCGTCTGTGAAACGGTAGCATAGCACATTTGTAAAGCAGTGTGTATATGCAAAACAACTGTACTCGATGTAGTTATGTCGTCTGACTTTTAGGAAGGCATTTGGCCTATAACCGGGGAGGTGTAGTCGTGGTACTCAAGATAGATGACCATATGGGAGATGATGCAGAAAAAGTGGAGAATTGGAAAGCCTCCTTTCCAGAAATTTTGGTATTTGGAGGGAAATTGTGGAATTAGGAGGGACTTGTGCCTTTTTTAGGTACACATACATTTTTGAAAATTTGGGAGCTGCAGACTTCCTGGGAAATAAAACATTTTTTCATGCTCTGACGGGAGTGCCACAAACATTGGTCTCATTTTTTCCAGCCTTATGGGTATATCAATGACCCCTTTTTCATGCCAATTATGGTTATAGTCATTTTTCTCAAATTTTTTGAAATTAGTCAAACTTTCTCAAATGGAAGCCAAAATTTTGTAAAAAATGTTGGAAAATTAAGCTCAGTTTCCTCAATTTGAGCCAATTTTTTCAATCTGCTTAAAATGTCCAAATTTTGAGGTAAAATGAATAATTTGGGTTAGATTTGGCCCAGACTTTGCATCTCGGGTATAGCTACATGTATGGGTCCCGTTTTTGGTAAAAGTGGTATAGAGATGGGCCAGACTCTCGGAGGCACTCCCCTACCCACCCCCCCCCCAATTCTCCCCAAAAAAAAAAAAAAAAAAAAAATGACTATAACTTTCATAAGAGAGGTGGTCAGCAATGCTGGTGAATCATGTGTCCTCGAAGGTGGTATATAGTTTTATACTGTGATATACCTCGTCCTTGGTCCTACAAGTTTGACATTCAGCATACATGTCTTGAGGATCACTTGATAGCAGTTTGATTAATCAAAGTAAGTTACAGATCATGCTGTTTATTACTTTGTAATTGCAGAAGGGAACAATCGGTGCCGTTCTATTTACTGTTTCAAGTAATTCCTTTGGGAGATAATCCCAGTGATAAATCTCTAAAATGGAAGTCCTTTTGGCAAGTTGGAATGAACATTGTTAACTAATTTCCGTTTGTCTTATAAGTCGAGGGGTTCATCTGCAAGAAAATGTCAAATATATTGCGATCCGTGTTGCAAATTGGCTCCCGCAAAAGGTTTGTTTCCTTGGCTGGCGGCTACATATTTAGTTACTTTACTTTTCTATTTATGACTGAACTTTTGCTACATGGGGTGGTATTGGAATTCTCTTAAAGCCCCAATCAGCAATGTTTCTTTTAAATAATTGAAATAAACACCACCTTAATTTGGTTGAGTTGAGATTTTTGCATTGTTGGTATTGGAAATGGTAGTAAAGATCCCTGTAGGTGACTACTGGAAACAATTATTTTGGACAAGTTCGAATTTCTACACTTTGTTCGGTGTAGGTTGGTAGGATTTAGATTTCATTCAGTATAACACAATGTTAGTGCTAGGTACTACTTATAATGGGTTAGGTTTATAGTTAGAGGAATGACCTGGATTTAATATGTAAAGTTTTGCATCTTCATTGAATGAAGTCTTAAGGCACAAAACCTTAGATCTGTAAGTTTCACACAATCCTTTTCGATGTGAGAGCTACAACCCTGATTTGTTAAAGCCCTATAGGTCACTCTGTAAAACAACATTGCTCAATCTAAAAGGTGGCACATTTTCAGTCATAACATTCAAGCAAACATCTTTAGCCCTATGTTTTTTTTTCATGGTACATGAAACAAATAGTAAGCTTCATTCTTTTCAGGTACCAAAATTTTGATCACTTCCAATAAAATCGGTGGTTCTGGCCTGGGGACAAGGTTATTTGAAATGGTAGCTTCAAATTGGTGTCCTTTTCCATGGATAACGCAAGTTATACTTCTTGATATGATCTAACATCAAAAAGTCGGATATATACACAAACTTAAATAAAATTTTGATTCTGGCTTAGTTTAATAACATCAATACTTACACCTAATTGATTTTGTAGAGTAGGTCTACATGGTATGATGGACCTTATTACTACACAATTACCATTGTCTTGTATAGAATGTAAACTTTTGCCAAGTAGGTTTTTGTTCACTAACTTTTAAAATTGAGTAATGTCAACATACAGTCTGCACACCGGTGTTGGTATACCAATTGAAAACTTGTGTCATAGGTACGCTTGGTTTCCAAAGTTTAAAGACATTCTCAGGTCATTTTCTTTAGGCTGCAAACAGACGCTCTCAATTTTTGTTGAAGTTGAGTTTTTTGGCATTATTTTATTGGAAGTTGTTGTCTGGGTAGTAAGTTGCCGGCAAGTGGTGGAAGGTAAAGAAGAAATGCAGGTTTAACAACAAGTGCAATTTTTTATGATTTTTTTTTCAATTTTTGTCTTTAGCAAATCACAATAGTGCCTTTAAAGCTTAATATTTCTATTGTACCTAGAAGGATAAGGATGTTATTTCTGTATGACAAAACCCTACAATTGATAGGAAAATTTGCATTTTTAAAGATTGGAAAAAGACTGGCTGTGGCCTAAGGTTAACTAGGCTAGGATGGGTGTGTGTATAAAACAAAGACCGAAGACCAAAGAACCATAAAACAGTTTGGGGATTTTAAGTCATTGGGCCCATGTATGGGAAGTCACGCCCATACATGCTTGTCACAGTTTAGGTTAGGAACCGATATGGTGTTAACCCATAGCGTCCCGTATCCATCCCATTGCTGTTCTAGAATAGTCACACTCAAACTATGGACCTTGTAAGAGCTCCTTTGAGAAGCCATTATGGAGGATCATGAACAGATTCTGATTTAATATGCATCATGCTGTGACTTGATGCAATGGCATGTTAGATAACCTGTTATATTTTTGATGTAAGTACTCATCTTTAAGATAAGGAGACCCACTAAAGCTCAAGGCATGAATCACTGTACACACTACCAATATTGGTGGAAACATCGCCAAACTTAGTCACTAGTCTAATAGTTTTTTTACCGTTGCCATTTTAGTTTCAGAAGATTGATTTCATTATGTGGATAGAAGTAAGACTTTCATCTCTATGGAAATTATGGTATCAGAACAATTGGTAACAGTATTCACTAAGCATGGATACTAAAGTTGCATGTTTAACATGTACATCATAAGTAGAAGATTAGTTATGCTTCACAATAGATTGGTCAAGGCATGGCACCAACACGGTACTAGGTATATGAAAATGTTCTGTTGTAACAAAGCTTTGATATAAAATGTGCACTGCCTTTTGTGTATTGGCCTCCATCTTATGTCTCCATCTGAGTGATATGGTAATTTATCTGTATTGCACAAAAATGGGCAGTTATAGAATCACAGACTCCTTAGAATGGTCTCTTTGTATATAACTCTTTGTTAGACTTGGTAAAGTTGTTTACATATCAGTAAGGCCTTAAAAATGTTTGTTTGCTGTATAAATGGAGGGAAAATATTGGATGGATTTTTTTTAGATGAACTTGACATTGTTACTCTAAAATCAATACAGCATACTACTATTTAATTTTTTTTTAATGACATAGCATTAGCAAAGATCTTTTATTTTACTTGTTAATGTTGTTTTGTTGTCTTATTTTGATGTATTTTTGTCTTATCTGTTGGTAAAAAAAAGTTTGTTTTTTGAACTTCTGGATGAAAATCATGGGTTGGTCAGCAAGATTTTTTTTTAAATTTTGTGCTAATTTGCATAAAAATTTTGGAGTTTGCAGGTTTTTTTGGGTCAGTTGGGTTACAGCAAACAAACTTTTTTTGGGGGGGGCCTAATGTTTTGTTGTTATAGTACACTGTTTATTAAGATTTTTGCACAGGAACTCTGAACAAGTTTGTAAATTCAGATTCCAGGAGGGGGTTGATTTAACTTGAATATTTTCAAAAGCCTTATAACCATAAACCAGGGGTTCTCAACAGGCGGCCCGCGGGCCAGATCCGGCCCGCGAAGCTTTGGTGGTTGGCCCTTGAACAGTTTTGAAATATACAGCAAAATAGGCCAAAGAGGGTGATCGGGGCCCCGCGAGCATGAATATTTGAAGGGTATACAGCCTGCCATGGCCCGCGAGCAAAAATAGTTGAGAACCCCTGCCATAAACCATTAGACATCTCTTGATAATGCCTACACCTGGCAGTAGCACCTGGCCTATGTCACAGATCAAACAGCCTTCAGTTATGTATGCTTTTCACAGGTTTTTGCAAAAAACACTCAACAGGCTTGTACAGTGCAAACTTTGGTGATGAGGAGATAATAGTAGGGAGCCAAACTTGCAATTCACAGCATTAGACATTGCCTACATGTACGTTTTCAAATTTACCAATTGTTTGTGTGGTTCCTGACATCCAATCACAGTATCCTTTGGACATAATATTACTGCATAACTCTAGTTTATGGTCCCATTTTCCGATTTTGTGTTTTTTGCATGTTTTTTCTTTTTTATGGATGAGAAGCAGGTGGCATATTTGCCCATTTTCCCATTGAGTTGTGCACAAAATGTAAATTTTTGAGTTTATTTTTCATGAAAAATGTCATATTTTACCACATTTGTTTGCTGGTTCCCACAAACTCTTCCTAGGTATTCTACATTCAAAATACTGTTGAGAGTCAATACAATGATGATATGATTACCAAATTTTTAATATTTATTTGGTTTTAGGGTATCAAGACTTGAAAATTTGATTTTTTTTCACTTTTTGACCCAAAATACCATATTTGGGTCCAAACATATATCACATTCCATATAAAACTAAGCATAACTCACAACCCTGTGTCCTGATTCAAAAATAAACCGTTTTTGAAGAGCCATTTGATGAGCTCTTTCAATAAAACCTTAATTAAGTTGATAGCAGTAACTTTAAATTTTGGTGTGACCCCCATTTAATGTTTTTCTGTACCACAATATGGTACCGACAAAATTACCACATAATTTGAGTCTGTGGGTGTTCATGTATAAAAGTCAGACAATGGCAATCTGATTACTGGGTAATTGGTAAATGTCAGAAGTATAAGCGGCAATGGCAGTCAACTTTTGTCATGTGCCCGGGACCATAATATTGGGCCTATGCTGATGGCCGATCCAATGGTCAGTTAAGGTCTGCTAGCTTTGAACTAAATTGCTTGCAACCCAGTTAAAATTGAAATCACAACTTTTACTGTGTGTAAACAGGGTCTGTAATTGGTGGAGTCCTCTTTTTTGCACCATATTGAAGTATAAGTACCTTTTAAATAATATAGTGTAGGCCTACATAATTAGAATGGGCAGGCTGTGTACCCTGAATTAAATAAACCCGTGATAATAAATAATTTCGGATCTCTATTGAATTGATAATATAAAAAGCTTGATCTAAGATTTAATTAGCTCTCTCTACTCAATTGGTTGTATTGAACATAGATTAAAGAATAAATCCATTAGACCTTGTACTGGTTAGTATTTTATGGTTGTGTGATCTGGTGGACAATATTTGGACATACTTGGTTGGAAAGGTATGTGAAGGATAAGGACTAATAACTATTTTCTATAGTTACTCATGGAAGAAATCATGTGTGGCTGGTACTAACTGGAACCACATTACCAACATGTGAATTTACATGTCGTTCACCAAAATCTCTCCAATTTAAAGGGGATATCACTTTAATGTATCATATATTTCCCTCTTGATTGAATGACCTTGGCTACCCTATTTGTAAAGTGTCACGTTGATATTTCAAACTTATTTTTGATATGAGAGCAGTAAAAATATATTTTGGTAAGCCCCATACATTAGTACTGAGTATACTTTTTTTAAATGATGGAGTAGCTGTGGTAAATTAAATATTCGTGTGCTAAATGGGGTACAAAGTATTTTATATTCATAACGGCCACGAAACAGCTTTTAGCCCTAAGATTTCACAGAGCATGTATGATAAAAATGATAGCTTTTTCTTTAGACACCAATATTTTTGACCACTTCAGGTAAATTATTTGGTGGGTTCTGTGGATGAGCGTATATGCACTGGCCATGATCTTTTATTTTTGGACGCAAGCATATGCAATCCAGCAAATACTGTAACCCCATAAAAAAAATGTATTCCTAGCCTTTCGATTTAGTTTACTCTTTTTTGTTTTTTAATTTAAAAGAAATATTTTTACATGTTTTTCTGAAAAGTGATCAATGTCCTGAGCCTTGAAGAGTCTTTGTGTAATCCATAGCCTCAGTCCCCTACTAACAAAAAAAAAACAAGTTTGAAGATTTTCTATTTGGCTGTCGGCCTCAGTATAATATATTTGCCCAAACTTACGTGCATATTTGATCTACTCTGAGGAAATATTAATTGTTATTCTGTATTTTCTTTTTCTGTCTGTACTAGGACAAATAAAGCCAGTTTTGGTTTATGGGACACTGTGTATACAACATTTGCTCACACTCACAGACTTGTCATAATCAGAATCACCTAAAATTTTTAACCCACCTGAGGTCTACTGGCTGATTGTATTGGTTATACATTGGGTGATATAATTGTATTTGCCATCGAGTACATGGTAAGAAAAGCTTACAGGTTTGTACAGATAGAATGTCTATTTTTGATTGGTTACTCGATGTTATAATTTTGCATATCATGACGCCTGCCATACATAGATACTGTAGAAAATGTGTCGACCTCACAGGGTAAAAAAAGTTTTTGTAGAATATCAAATGACCCATAAACAAAATATGGTGCTAAATCACAAAGTACCACCTCTATTAGCAAAATAGATGTATGTCATTTTTGACCATCACTTTGAACACCGAGAGATACCTGAGGACATTTTTAAGAAGCGCCCCCAGTTTTTTGAACCCAGGTTTTTTGCCATATTTGGAATGCATACCATGTTTAGATCCACACTTGAATGAATCACCAGCAGGGCCCGTCTTTTATGTAATAAATGATGATTTGAGTATTTTTTTTTGTGCACGACCAGAAAATCAAGCATGTTTTGTCTATAGGAACGATTACGAGAGCAGGCCATTTCAAAACAAGGTTTTTGCGGTTTTTCTTTGTCCTTGTTTTTCCAATAACTCTTTATAAATGTTCTTGGTAGGTGGTCAGCAATCGATCCAGTGCAAATTTGAGAGAAATTTGTATCCTCAAAAAAAATTTCTCCTGTCACTTTAAAATCACCAGTGAACTATTAGCCAAAAATCTAAACCAGTTTTTTTGTTTTTTTTCCTGGTTAAAGTTGAGGATGACTAAACTACACTATTTTTTAAATTGCCTTCAATTGATCGGTTCCTTTTCGCATCAAAAGTGCATTAAAAACTCCCTTCACGATAGCACTCACTATTTTTTACAAATCCAAACAGTTTACATTCTGCTTCAAAATTACCATCACCAAACCGAAGGCCAAACTCATTGTACCATGTGTCTTGTTTGCGCTAATTGCTTTGAGTTTGATTACAATAGACAACCAAAGGGATTTACACCATGAAGTTTCATGCATTATTCAGGATTGTACCAGGATTGTATGGTTCAGCCTTGAAATGGCTGTTGAAACCCATTCTTAATTTCCCCACTTAACCGTATTGTGGTTTTTTTAGAAGTAATACCAAGTTGTTTAAGGTTGGTGTACTGACAGGGAGGGCATGTCAGGTTTTGTTGTATACATCATTTGCCCTCACAGTGGTATATTGATGGCTATTTATTCCATTCAAATTCGTGATTTTTTCTTTTGTTTGAGGGTAATAGTTGAACCTGATATTCGTTAAAGATAGTCCCTAATGATCTTCAGCTGGCGGATAATGTTTTTTGTAATTTTGCTAACTCTAATAGCTCTTTCCTTCAAAGTTAAAGGCACTATTTGTTAAATTAGAAATCTAAAACAAAATCATTATAATTTTTTGTTTGTTTTTTTTTTGTCACAATATAAATATCCTAACATGCCCTTCAGTGCTACAACCCACAAAACCAACCCGCAGAAGGAAAATTTGCAATATTCAATAATGGCTTGGAGGCATGGCTCGAAAAGTGGGGAATTTGGGAGCTTCTTCCCAAATTGCATGTGCCTTCCGGAACCTGAGCTAAAACTTTTGATAATGAAACCTGAATTAAATCGCTCAACCTGTCAGGAAATTTACGATCAGAATCTCCTATCAAGTAAGTAATTTTTTATCACGTTTAGTTTTGAGGCTTCTGTCTACAGACCATCACTGCAACCATAGCCATAACCAGACCTTCAACTGCAACCAGTGGCATACTCCATACCTTGCAACTAGGGAGGGGCAGAAGGGGTGCCAAGACATTTTCTGCTGAGGGGGGCAAACTTTAAGGTACCCGTCCATCAGACCCTGTATAAACGGTCAGTTCAATTTCGGGGGGGTGGGAGGAAAGGCTTCTGGTGCCCCTCCTGCTGGCTATGCCACTGGACGCCCTCACAACTGAAAAGAGCTCCATTTTATTTCAGTACTATTGTTTTCTTGTTTTTTTGTTATTTTGTTTTTATTTACGTTTGAGAATTTTAGACTTATCCTTCACTAGTAAGCTACTCCTGCCCATTTAAAATCTTTGTACATTTTTTGTGTGTGGTTCATTGATGGTGCCTTTTAAGTGTTAGCTTGTTATGCTGATTTGAAAATGATCATCGTAATCCATTTTTGTCTAGCTCTCACTTTTCTTTTAAACACCACCGATTACACAACCCTAAGCCCAGCCAACTCTGGCTCATCCCCATCCTACATTATTCTAAATCTGTCGTATTCGAGATACTGGCGATTGGGTATTGGCTGAAATGGCATGGACAGAGCGACAGTTTACCTTTTTATACTACACTGGCAAGAGAAAATGGGAATAATAAGTTCACATCTGACACACTGAGTGTTGCATCAATGCCAATTGTGGCTTAGATTTAGTGCTGGACCTCATCAAGATGAGTTTGATCACATAAACTCTGCTCTGGGCATTGCTCCGAGATAAACTGAGTGATCTACTGGGAGCCATTGAAGATGCTTGGAGTGTCAATATTATTTTACACTCTCAGCATGCTTAGTGATGATAGCAAATGATCCTCAAATTTAATCATAAACTACAGCTTAAAGACACTATCATTATTTGAAAATCTGTGAATGTGCAGACTAGCTTCAAAGTGAAGGCTAAGTCTGTGGATTCTCACAGTTACCTTTTCCAGCTGTCGAGTTGACCGAAAAGGAAGAAACGGCAGTGTTTTCCAATATACGATTCTCCATTCATTACGTGTTTGCAGTAATTGTCCGTTCGGACAGGAATGACTAAAATCTCCGAAATCTGTCCTTATTAGGTTGCTTCTGGTCTTATCATTTGCAGGGTCATTTTGGGTACCTGTACATTTTCATACATGGCAAAAATCTGATTTATTGATGAATTTTTTTCGATTGCTCATTTAGCAAATCACTGATAGTGTCTTTAACTTTAATTAGAAATCAAATCCATATTTCTGTATTCCTGACAGTTTCCCTCCTAGCTAGAGTATCAATTACAGCTCTCTCATAGTTCTATATTATCAGCCACATTCCAGATACTTAGAGGGGGCTAGGTCAAAGTGGTTTATGTTTGAAAATCAGAATATGAAAGAAGGGACCCTTGCTCAGTGATAAAACAGCAATGTCTAGATACAAATTCAGTTTAGGTTTCATCACATAGATCAGTAGTTTAAACTCATTGTGACCATATATCAGCTCAATAGAAGGGGTAGTTTTGCTTTTACATTTTCTGGAATTCAAAATTAGTGACGATGTGAAATGGGTGAGACTTTAAAGTTTTAATTTTACTTCAAAGTCGTAATAAAGTTGAGAAAAACATCATGCTGAAATGATTTCGTTATCAATCTCCCATGCCAGGCGGCAAACAACAATCCTTCCACAATGTCATTTAATTTTAGGGGCTAATCCCTGACATCCAGCCTTAAATTTTTTATTTCCTTCCCAACACCTGGAAATCTGGATGGGGATGTTCATTACAACACTCCATTCTTCTTTACCTCACTTCCCTGTCCCTTCCCTCCTTTCTCCTTTCCTCTCGCGTCTACTCTTTTCCTTTCTGTCTTTGCTCAGCTAAATTTCCCTGTCAGACCCATCGGGGGGGGGGGGGTACATTTCTCCCACCCCAATCTGTTATGCTACTGGTACATGCAGACCACATCTATAGCTGAAATTTGTACCTTCATCTGTTTTAATAGGCCTAATGACTTAATAGGGCAGTAATTTGTTGTCAGCAGGAGACTCAGCACTGATATGGACACTCTTCACTGATGAACCACAAAATATACATGCTAAAAAATAACATTTTTCCCGCGCAACAAAATATTGAAGAGCAAGGTAAGGGAACGACCACGATGGTCCAATATTTCATGTGATGTTTTTTGGTTCAACCATTTTTTTTGTGTGTGAGTGAGTGAGTGAGTGAGTGAACAGTGGTGTCTGTGTGTGTACGTGTGTGTGTAAGTGAGTGAGTGAGCAAGCGAGTTGAGCTGCAGTGTTTAATGACATTTGTGCATGTTTTGTTCAACAAAATATCAAAAGGAAACATTTTCTGGGCCTTAGATTTTAATGGGTAATCAGAAAACAAAAAAGTTTGGAGACAACAGAAATTGTAGGCATATTTATTAGATAGGGAGCATTTTATTAGAGCGAATACAATATTTCATATGACCTGTACCTTTTACGTCAATGCATGTTTTTAAAAATAATATAGCAAAATCCATCCCAAACATGTTAATCATGACAGTCAAACAGCAATCCACTTCTCCATTCTGTCTGACTGATGTCATGGGCAATTCATGTGTTGAACTGCAGTTTTCTATCAAAACTTCTGCCTTGTTTTTAATGCACCCAAATGAGTGTTCACAAACAGCCTAAACATGTGAACAACTTATTTTAACCCACAGTGGGTTTTCAAGAGGTTTTTCCACACTCATCTTTTCTTGAGATTGCTAATGCAATTTAACTTCCATTCATTTATTTTAACACTATGAAAACAAGTCAAACATTTTAACTGCTATTCAGTTTGCTCATCAAATAATTTCAAGGTCTGTAGAAAGGCTTCTGGCGAATTAGAGTAAAAGTTCTAATGTTCATTAGTGGGAAGATGGAAGTCATGTTAGCTCCCAACTTCTAACATATACATATTGCCAATTTTAGAACACAATAGATATTTAAAAATTGCCAAGAGCAAAGTGTCACTTGCTTTAATTTTGATTGTTCTTTTGGATTGAATATTATGTTATTTTAAAAGGTGCAATGAGAAATGTCAAAATAACATGTGTCCCTAAAAATGTGAAAATTCTGATTTTTGCCCTGGTGTAAAGCTCTCTATCAAAAATATCCCCATCTGAAAGGATTATTTGCTGAGAACAGTTTCTTTGGTTCAAAATGTGTGCAAATACAAAATTCAGCCTATGTTTTCTATTGAAATATAAGCATGTACAAATAATCTTTTGTTTTCATTTTATTTCTGTAGCCAGATATGAAATCACTGCATATCACAGAAACTATGGATGACTTGTTGAAATCTCTTGCACATTTAAGTGCAGTCTACCACCAAAAGAACACAATAGATATTTACAAATTGTAAGAGCAAAGTGTCACTTGCTTGGATTTTGATGTCCTTTTGGATTGAATATTATATTCTTTTTTTCAAGTTCAATCTGTTTGGTGGTCGGTTTCATCTAAAACAGGGGTTCTCAAATAGCCGGCCCCTGGCGGGCCAAATCTGGCCCGCCAACCATTGATTTTTGGCCCGCGATTTGCTCTAAAATATAAAGAAAATCATAAGAATTTCAGGTGTATTTAGCCCGCAAGTAGGAAACTTTCAAACATGTTCTGCATTCTCTGGCCCTTCAGCTAATATAATTGAGAATCCCTGATCTAAAATATTCAGGCTTGCACAGGCCCTCAACCAGGATTTTTAGGGACTTTCCCCCAAATTGCAAGGGGAAATTTAGCAAATGAGGACATACAGAATCTCACCCATTATCTTAGGCCAGTATTCTCAAACTTTAAAGGTGCAATCACATATCAAGTGTCCCTAAAAAATTGAAAGCACTGAATTTTGCCCTGATGTAAAAGCTTATCAAAAAAAAATATCCCCATCTGAAAGGATTAAGCTGAGAAATGTTTCTTTGGTACCAAAATTGTAAAATTTCTAATTTTGTATGAATATAAGAGTAAATACGAAATTCAACCTATGTTTTATATTGAAATATAAGCAAATCAACATTTTTTCTCTTTTAAGACATTCCTGTAGCCAAATACAAGGGAAGAAATCTATTGAGTGTCTAATCTATATGAAATTACTATGACACAATATTTGGGTACATCAGAATCTGCCGTTGCACCTTTTAAGTGTTTAAGTTAAACCAGAGTTAGTCCTTCCAGAATGATCCTATATTTCTTTTAATGTACAGTGTAAGTGTTACGTAATATACAAGGGGAACATTCCTTTCAATGATGGCATTGTAGGCCATCCATGAAGAATTTTCATACCTCACAATGTATTAGCATCACACTTTCGTGTTTGTTTGAAATAAAATCAACTACCCTGTTTTAAACTTGGGTTAAAGTTTGGGACCTCCCTTTGAGAATACTCAACCTTGATATGTGTTACAAATGTTTTAAAAACCAGAATTGTTGTTATATGCAGAATCATTGTAATTTTTTGTAGTTTGATATGATTATTTTTAAGTGAAAAAAAATTGCTGAAAAAAAATGATTGTTCCAAATTCTGAACTACTTGGAACTTTCACTGAATGCTAACGCTTCATTCAGTTTATCAGAGATGATTGGATACAGGGAGTTATTTTTGTTGTAATTCCTTTATTTGATTTTTCAAAACAACATGCATTTGGTGTTTTTACCACCCCTTATTTTAATCATGTGCCCAAAACGCCTATGAAAGCTTAATTTTGTCCACTTCTACCCTTACTTATTACAGACTGAGTAATTGAGTAATACCAAATTTCTGATTTTTGCAGCTGCAACAGATATATCCACAACCTGATTTTGAACTACAACAATTATTTCAAGCAAACCATATCGTATTTGTTAAACCCCTACAAACCAAATTACTTTGCAGGTTGACAGCAAGCTCGGACACAGTGGACACAATGTGGGGACCAAAAGCATATTTCATGCTGTCCTGAGAAATATAACCAGGGTCTACTAACAATAATGAACTGGTAAAAGTCAACATTTGGACTCTCAGAGGTCTGTTATGGAACTGTTGTGTGAAAACTCCATTGACTAAAATAAGGTCTGTCTTTCATGCTCTTTGCATGTTTTTTCTTTGATCTGAGTGAAAAAAGGCAATGCAGTCAGGCTGTTTAAATAGTGTTTGTTTGTAGTACACATGGTTTGAGTGATGGGTATTGTGTGATGCACACCTATTTTACCAGCAATATTAAAATGTGAAAATCACTCTATGGGGAACTATGAATCTGATCTTTCAAAGTGGGGGTTTTCATTTGTATTTGCTTGGGGCCAAGAAGGGTCAAATGTGTATCAAAGAACAGTGGTAGAGGGGCAAACACCCTCAAATTCCTTCTTTCTTCTGTATTGTCAATGATTGCGAAGCCAATGCTATTTGCCAAGGCTGGGGATTTGGGGCTCTGTTTGCCTTGTTCATAATGCCCCAACATTGAAAATCATCAATTCCGTATTTATAAAATGCAAAATGACATTTCAAAATCTCAGCATAGACTAGAGGTCCTGCATAGAGATGATGGAGGCATATCACCAACACAATTATGATTCCATTTTTTTTAGCTTCATTGCTCCAGTAGTTTGGACATTAGAAGCTTAAAACACGCACTCGATGTAAATAAAATTTTTTCTGGCTAATGTGTTTGTAGCCAACCTGTACAAGCAACAATTATTTTTGTATCCAAAAACCTGTATAGCAAACCCTCATGGCGTGCAAACCATGACCAATGGTGCAGTTACCACCTATGCGGCAATGCACCCAACAAGCAGAGTTTGAAAACAGCAAAGAAAGTCTAGAACAGCACTGCTAGTAGCGCACATCAACTGTTAACCTCCTCACCAGTTAATCGTTCAGTCTGTTATCGATCTTTCCAGCCAAAATTGTTTTTTTTCACATTCTACTCACACTTGAATCTCGCCTCTTAGTGTTGTCATGTCATCATTTTTTAAGATGGATGAACTATTATTAAGCCAAAAGCAATACCATAACTGTATGGGTATCCATGTTTTGAGTATAATCTAATCTTTGGGGAAAATTTCAGAATGAGACTAAATTCTTTGAAAAAAAAATGGTAACATTAATCATCACAAAGTCTAACTCAAGCATCAACTTTGTAACATTTTCGGATACCAAACTTATTCTATTGCACAGAGATATGAAATTCTATAAACTTGTACTAAACGGGAAATAATGCCTAATTTTGGCCTGATGGATATGCTCACTTTTGCATGGAATCCACATCAATTATACTCCCACCCTAACCATTTTTCAACCACTAGCATCCCCCAAGATCAATGTCCCTTTAATACTTGAATACTTACGTTACTACTGGTTTAATCTCTAGAGGCCAACCGTTATTTTTCAAGACAAACCCCTACAGATGATCAACGAAATTGAAAAGTTTCAAAGAACCATTCAAAAAGATTAACAAAATAAAACAACACAAGCATTTAAAACACATAAATTACCTGAAATCAACTGTGATCACATATTGACTGAAAGTGATGGTACTTGTGAAGTATAAAGAGGGGGGGGGCAATCAGAGTGCGAGTATATTGGTCATTTCCAGCATTTGCTTGTGAATTCACAACACCACACTGGTTTTTCTCAGCCTGTGGTCAGTCTTTGGCCTCTTTCCTTAATGTACTAGTATAGTGTTATATTTTGGCATAAAATGGTATCATGATGTTGGTACATGTGTAATATTGTACAAATAGAGAAAAACATTTAAAAAAAATTGATTTGATACTATATAATTATTGAAATACCACTATGTGACGTTTCTGTATACGATTAATTTTGTTGGTGATTTTTTTTTTTCGTACATTTTTTAAAGATAAGTCAGGAGGATATTGCTATGGTGTTCTTTCTGACTGTTGTTGGATCCAGGAATTCTATGCATCTCCAAAACAAATGAAAAATCAATTCACTTTGGGATCAAAGATGTTCTCACGAATTCTTTATGTGGTCCAGATTGCAATATTTGTGCTTCAAAATATTGTTGGCATTTTGTGTTAAAACTAAAAGTTGGCAAACAAGTTTTTTTGAGTAATTTGATGGTGATGATTTAAAGAGACATGAGGACATTTCCAGAAAGAAGCATGCCCCATTTTTTTTATCCAGTTTTTTTTTCATATTTGAAATGCTTACCAATGCATTAGATCACACCTGAAGTGAATAAGCTGAATATGCTGTCTCTATGTAATAAGATGGTGATTTAGTATTTTCTTTTGTGCACAACAGAAAATCAAAACATGCTTTTCTATACGAACAATTACGACAGCAGGCAGGTTCAAAACATAGTTTTGAGGTGTTTTTATTCAGTAGGTGTTCTACAAACCGATCAAGTGCAAATTGAGAGAAATTTGTATCGTCAAAAAAAAATATCTAATTGAAAAATGCTCAGATTGTGCTACATAGACCGCATGTCAGTTTGCTCTCTCTGCACAGCTTTCCCATTTGTGGTGAAGGGGTGAATAGTTTTGTCATGTATATCCCAATATATTTGCCAAATCTACAAATTATAGTTAGTTTACAAGCTATATCATTATTTTCAAGGTACTGGGCCAAAATTTCAGAATAGTCACAATCTTCAAAATGGTATGAAATTATTTGTCTTTAACAAAAAAGTATTGGTTGCATTAAATATGACTCATGGGGGGGTGGTCATTAGCAATTAAATTGCTTGGAAAATGGAAAAGGTTAACTGAGGAATCATATATACTGTTGTTGTCAGCAATGGGATTGCATGTTTTTTGGCTTTCTTGGGGGATGCAGCAATTATATATGATGGCAGCGTCACCACCAGCATCACAATTTTTTTTGATGCAGGAAATGAGGGGTAATGAAATTCGGGGGGGGGGGCAAAATTGTAGGGGGAAAGATGGAGTAGTGTCATTTTGGGCTCAGGGGTAACCATTTTTAAAACTTAATGTTTTTAATTACTTATTTGTCAAACCCATTGCCATTTGAAAATTATTATTTTGTTTGTATTTTTAAAGTTGGGTCTAATCTTGCTATTTTTGGGAGAGGGGACCAGGGTAAAGAAAAATATGCCCCTTTCTCACTCAGCTGGTGCAACTATTGTTAGATTTTCAAGGGACTAAGCTATCCCATTCTATTTTAGGGTACCTCTTACCTGGAAAAAGGAAGGGTACCCTAATTGAGAATATTGTAGAGATTAGGGTTAACATATTTTTGCCTGAATTTGGCTCTTGAGAAACAAACTGAGCCTTCTTCAGTCACAAAAAATATGTAATTTTAAGGAATTTTTAAATGCCCAATTTAAAGTGACATTCAAAGATCAAGTACAGTGGTGATCCAGCAGAGGTAATCATTACCTCTTCTGTTGTCTCCTAATTCTTCACAGGACCACAAAAATACACCTGTGCTGAAAATTTCAATTGGTTTCTAACACCCTGTCTTAATTTTATGAGTACCAGTACTTAAGCCCACTCAAGGAAACACCATAGAAAGAATAGTCAACTGCACACTGAACTCTTAACATGACTTGAGAGTGTAGTTATCGTGCACATGATCATGTTGAAGAGTCTAATTTAACTTTATGGGGCAATATTTATGTCATCAACTTGGTATTACAGAAACTAATTGCTTCCTTGTTCAGGGCCACTAGGACATGTTATGATGTCATTTAGTAAAGTTACAAATAAAAGCATGTATGACTTTCATAAAAGTTCAATGTCCAAGGTTTCTGTAAAATGGCATTCTGTGAGAGGTTTATCACCTTTTCCATCTCAGAAAATTGGCTTTTGTATTGTCCATTACCTCCATCTTCCATCATCTATGAATACATACACATGATAATAATTTTAAAGGTGCAACGAGAGATTTAAAGTCGTCCATATTTTCTGTGATATGGAGTGATTGCATATAGATCAGACATGCGATAGATTCCCTACCTTTTATTTGGCTACAGAAATAACTTAAAATGAAAACAAAAAGTGATTTGTATATTTGCTGATATATCAATAGAAACATAGGCTGAATTTTGTATTTGCTCCTATAGGAAATCAGAAATTTCACAATTTTGGTACCAAAGAAACAGTTTTCAGCTTAATCCTTTCAGATGGGGATATTTTTGATAGAAAGGTTTACACCAGTGCAAAAATCAGAATATTCATATTTTTAGGGACACCTGTTATTTGAAATCTCTTGTTGCACCTTTAAAAGCAAAAATCAGGTCATTTCAATTTTAGTTAGAGGCACTATCAGTGATTTGCTAAATAAAAAAAATGAAAAAAAAACCCACAAAAGATCAGCAAAGTTTTAAAACTATTCTTGCCCAGCCAGCTTCTTCTTGCATAATAATAATAATAATTTGGTTGATAACAAAAAGTATCACCCTCGCTAAGAAAATATCTAGCTTGTCTTTGACTCGCCCAAAATTTGATCTAGGCTCAGGTGATATTTTTTGTTATCAACCCCAAGATCCTCCCATTGATCTCCTGCTTTTACAGAAGAATCATTTTGCCACAAGTATTTTTATTGCATTTTACACAGTATTACACAGCACATAGGCAACATTTTTCAACTCAGAAATAAATGCAAAATGAAATCACAATTGAAAACAATCAATGAATTTCATTAGAAGTAATGTTGAGGTCTATCATTTAATTACATTTTAAACGGATGGGGGCATGGACAGTCATATTAAGACTAGAAAATAGGAGAGCCTTTAAGCGGCAAACTAGCACACTGGCAAAGAGAAAAAGGAAAACGTTATATTGGCCGAGTCGGCCAGAGGGACCCAGACATAGAATGTATGCCAAGTCATACTCACCCTGTAGGCCTAGCATGCATTTGCTTTACTCTTTTGTGTATGACAAATGAATACAACAACTTGTCAACAACTTTTAGGATATCCATATGACTGATTCACAAACATTGACTCAAAATGAAAGTCTGTGAAAATTTGACATTAAGTGTACTTTTGGGTATGTTTTAAAAGGTTCATTTGATCATGATGGCTGTGCCGTCTTGTTGATTTTAACAATTTTATAAAACAAAACAAAATAAAAGCTATTTTCTGGATTCAGAGATCTGGATATTATGATCTTCATCTTCTGTGACATATTTCCTTTTTAATATGATCCATAGATTTTGTAACAGAAGTGTTCAAAATATTACAAGAATATTGAATAGAATTTTGGCAAATGGCTACATCGATCTGGCCATAGCTGAAGGAATTGGGTAGCTGTATTTCAGCAAGTTAGAACTATTAAGATTTGGTACGTGTGTCAAAGGTGATGATAAAACCTTCAATTAACACTTCTTTTGAAGCGTAGTGATTCAATAACGGTGGCAAATATTATTCACTTAATAATACACAAGATTGACTAATCAGACAATTCATCAAAAGGATGAAAAGTAATCAGTAACAGCAAGTAATTGGGGAGAACAAGTTGAGAAATGAAATTCTAAAATAACTTCATCTCATTCCACTGCATTTTCACAAGGTATAAGCAAGCTGGGCTTCTGGTTTATCACTTTTAAGCTGTTCTGACACGTATCTAAACTGATACATTGTAGTGTCAAGACTGGGCAGTGAAAGCCCAACCGCGTTAACCGGCACTTTGAAAAGAATAACTCATTCACAGTGACTTGAAATCTTTAACACCTTGATATGGAGATGGGCAATTTCCACAGCGCTGTAGGCTTCATTCCAAAAGCCAGTAATAATGTCTTTACCAGGCGTATTAGGATATTTGAGCTTTTATTATTAAGGGGCTATTCCAGAAAAAAAAATGCCCCCCCCCCTCTTAGAGGGTTCCGGAATTCCAGATTTTTTGTCACTTTTGAAAAGCTTGGGAATTCCAGAATTGAATGTCTAATATGGGGTGAGGAATTCCAGCCATTTTAGGTATAGAGGGTGAAGGAATTCCAAGGTTTTACGATTTCAGAGGAAAATTACGGAAAAAAAAACTCAATATTTTCAACACCATCTATACCCCTAAACCATATTTCCTATGGGAAGTCCATGTTTTTACATTGGTAGTCTAGGAATCCTGGAATTTACGGAATAGTATTGTCCAGAATTCCTGTAATTTAGGAGGAAGGTAGCGTCTGGATTCCAGATAAATGAAGATAGACAGGAATTCCAGATATTTTGTGAACAAAATTGTTTGCCCTCTATAGGGGGGGGGGGGATTTTTTTTCTGGAATTAGCCCAATGGTATACAAAGGAATCCTTGCAGCATTATCTGTGATTTATTCAAAATATGTAGCTATGTCCTCATTTTGCGTCCACAGCTGAATGCACTAGGTGTTTATGTTTGAAATGATGTAAGAATGTCAGCCCTGGACGAAGCTAAAACAAGGGATGATTTTTTTGGATAAAAATATCAGATCCAAACTGTTATGTATGATGTTGGGTAGTAACAAATGCAGGGTTTAGGGATCAAGATTAGCATAAATAATTAGTGGAACTCTTTAGGTTGGGAATCATGTTTATCAAAGGAATAGTGATTAGGATTATGATTATAGTAATATGGTGGTTTAGAGTTTAACCTAACAGTACTGTAGTTAAACACCACAAATGGCCATTCGTGCCAATACATGAGTAAGAAAAAATGCACTAATCCGGATTGGTAGCGGTTTTGCGTCATCAATGGGCGAAACATATGGGGCCGAAATTGCTGGCTGGGCTAGCGACAACATAGTACTGTGCTATTCCTGGTCATTCAGGCCCCTGGTTTGAGACCAACACGAATTTCTGATTTTTCCTTTTCCACCGTTATACTTCACCCCTCCTGGGACGTAGACTAGAAAACAGTGGGAAGGTTCCCGGGATCATTAGGGTTAAGGTTACACAATTTACTATAGATGTATCATGGACCGACTGCAAAAAAGTTCTCTTTGAAAAATGTTTAGCTTCATACCTTTTCAGGCAGAACGGTAATACTACAATTAAGAGCAAAGATGGTCCATATCACAATTGGGAATATAAATGACTGATTGTGGCTTTAACTGAAGGCTAAAAATAAAACTTGGCAATATTAAGCTGGCTTGAAAAAGCTTGCAAATAATTAATTTCAGAGAACCTCTTTGTTGCTAATTCTCTCAAGATTGGTTGACATTTCAATTTGTGGTCTCTCTCTCATCTTTTTCTCTCTCTCAATGCCACTGTATAACATACTCAATGGTTTTGCATATGTGTTGGCACATGTTACTAACAGAAGCTCCCATAACATGGGTACCAGTTAAAACCCCGTTGACAGTTATTTCGTCAGCGAGATTAATTGATTGTATAGATGCGCAGTACTGTGCAGGAAATTTGTACATGGTGGTGAATATTATCACTTTATAGGATAGCTGTAGGTTTTAATTTGATCTTAAAATGATGCGATATGTAAGTATGTACTTTAAAAAACAAGGAAGGTTATTTCATGGATTATTTTTCAATGACGTTAAACCTTGTACTTAGTACATAGCTTAGGCTACCATAGTGAACCTATGCTCTAATTCATGGGTAATCCACTCATGGATCTCAGCAGGGGGTTTCTGATGGACTTTTCATAGGAATGATACTGCATATTTAATAAAGTATGTGGTTCATAATTTGTCATTCTTTCCCTTCTGCTGTTTTATAGTTATTATAAATGATGTGAGTGTTATATGGGTTGGTTTACAATGGGACAAAAGTCATCGCATTCACTTTTTTTTTCCAATGACCAAATAAAGATTATCATAAATTAATTTGTGTTGTAGTGTTGTACACTTACACTGATTTGAATTCGCATTAGGAAAAAATGAATTACGTGTTTGCGTGGTGGTAGGCCAATCGTGTAACAGCCTCGGGAGTAGGGCGTCATGCTTGGTGTATAAACTTGAAATCGATAACGACTCTCGTCTACACTAAAAAGTCGTAATACAATTACGACTGTATTCAATTACCCACAAATGAAAATTATGAGAGTCCTCATGAAATTCAACTTTTTGTAGTCCATCCTAATTACAATAGTTAACGGTTACCCTTATCACAGAAAATGAATCGATTACGACCCCTCAGTGAATTCAATGATGACTTTCTGCACAGTGTAAACGCCCTATTAGTGATCCTGTCGAATTTATTTTGATTTGAACAAGCTGAATTCTCATAAAAAACAATTCTGTTATTACTTAAGGCTGGTTCTCACTTTCATCACTTCCCAATTAAAGACCAATAATACTCCCTTCTGTAATCCCACCTTACAATTCTTTTTTTTTTCACTAGGCTCAGTCAGTCAGTCTGTGCGAGCTTGTAACAAAGTCTCCCATAGATTCCATATTAGTAGAAGATGCCTTGGGGTTGATCGGCTTTCATTGATTTGCAGTTTGTAGCTGTGTGTTTCCATCTGTTCAAGAGAGAGAATATCAAATGGTCCCATCAAACAAACAAATTGGTTCCAGCTACGTAAAAGTAGACACATCTCTGTGTAGGGGCCTACAATTTTAAAACAATTGTGGTTTAAAATGGTGAAATTGGTTGTATATTTTTACAAAGGACTAGGTTAACTACAAGGGATATTTTGGTATGTTCTTAAAATTTGTGCTTGTCAGCACAAAATATTTTATGCTTAGTGTGGCCTGGGGGGGGGGGGGGACTTTTGAAATTTTTAAATGTTGTTTTTTTTTTGTAAAAGTGGACCGAACCCCTTCCTCTTGTGGACTTTGACTCTCATCACCAAAAAGTAAAAGTGACTTTCTTGTCAAATTTTCTCCAAATTTTTAGACCTTTTTCGTCGTTCGTTTGCAAGTCCAAAATAACAGTGGAAGATCCGTCTTCCAACCAGCCGACAGCCTCATCATCCAGCCGACCAGGCTGGAATTCCTCCTGGGGACCCGCAGACCCCACGTCATTATGATGCGGCCAATGGCCCGTGGCAGTCGTGGACAATCGCGTCCGTCGAAGGGCTCACTCCGATCCCGCGAAGAAGTTCTCCGTTACGACCAACGCCCAGCTCCATGGTCTGTTGAGGTGACCCATGCTGTCCCATCAAGGTCAAAGCCTTTGGGCTTGCTAGATGGTCTGACCACAAACTGCTTTAGGTTCAAAGTAGAGGATGGCCATTGCTTACACACCCGTCACCGATCAGGATGATCGACTAGGGACCACCGCGACCGCAGCGCATGGGACCGGGTAGCAAAAGTGATTCTGTGGAATTCCCTGATCCCCAAAGGGTGTTGGTGGTGGGATAGGCCCCAGGTTCATCACACCTCTTGCGAGCTTGTCGCCTGAAGGCCTCTCCAAGGTCGGCAGGAGCTATGGCCAGCAGGACCAGAATGGAAGGTATTCTACAGGCGTCGCCAAAAGGCAACCACCAACAAGTCGCACCGCATTCACCCAGAACGACACCAAATCCTGCGCGAATGCACGCCGCGACGCCACACCGGCGCAAGCGCAACCAGCGGCGGAGGCATGCCAGGCAACAGCCGACGGCATGCAAGGCGCCAAAGGATGCACCCACCCAGCTCCCGCGGCCCCGGAGGAGGCCGACACGAGACCGCGCCCCGGCAGCGACCGCCGCCCCGGTGCGCCCGGATCGAAGGCAAGGCTGCGGCCCACCGTGACGCCAAGGCACCCCGGCGCTGGGGACGCGGACAGCCCTTCTCCATCCAGAGTGATGCCCAGTTCTCCCCCCGCGCACCGACCCGCAGGTGGAAAACAGAGCCGCGGTCCCGGGCCGCTGAGCCCCAAGTTGCCACCGTGGAAGAGAACTGGCCCACGCGACTAGGCCCCTTGAAACACCGTTTCCAAGGACCCAAAGCAACCAGCAGCCACTCCAAGCACCGCGACAGTTCCGCGAGGAGCACGGACAATCCCCCATGGCACATACTGGACGTAGAGTCGAAAAGAGACTGGGTGCCAGGGACAGCAGACAGAACCTTGTGGGACACCATCCGAAGTTTGCGGCTTCTACTGCGTTGCCCACCGATGTCTCCAGGACGAAAGGTCCGTCCCGGATGAGAAGCATAATGAACCCGACAAGCCCGACAGCAGGGAAGACCCTGAGTAGCCCGAGCAGAGGACCCCGGTGCCAGATCTGCATCGACGAAAGCAGTTAGGTATGAAGACTGCTCCAACTTCTGATTCTTATGGAAGGCCGTCTCGATGTCACCAACCAGGTCTTGCCACCTGATCAGGCTGCTGATTCACCCCTTCGAAATCCAGCCGGGTGCGGGGCAAATCTGACCCGACCGCATCACCGACCCTGCCGAGCACCAGCCGCCCAAGCAGCCCACAGATGTAGACAGTAGCGCGACAGGTCCCGCCACCCCCGGGGCCACCCTCTGGCCCCGGGGCTCCAGACCGCAATGAACCCCTGAGTCCTTCCATCTGGAGGAATATTGACTTTTCCCATTCAAGTAGAAAGGAAGAGTTAGAGCCATCGCACAGCTTCGGGCGCCACATTCCCCAAGAACTCTATATGGATGCTGTCACCGCCAGGAGCCCTCCTTCCTGAGGAACTTAATTGCTTCGGTGATCTCATCGTAGGTTAATGGTTGGGACATGGGGCTTGACGGGGGAGAGGTTTGTAGAAGCTGTTTATCTCTGCATTAACAGCACGAGAGGGGCCCCCCGCCCGGGAGTGTGGTCTAAATTGCCACTTTCCATTGTTGACAAGTACTGAAGCGATGGAGTTTGCAGAGACAGGACACTGCTTTACTGGACAGCTACTCCGGTGAGCTTGTTGCTGGTGTTCCAGGCCTTGCGGCTTGAGTGGTAAAGTTGATATTGGATATCTCCTCCTCCCATCTGGTGCGTCTCTTTTTGGCACGCAGATCCAGTAGTCTAGTTGCCCTTTTCTAATCTCTCAGTATCGCAGTTTGTTTACAATACGCTTGGTATAACTCGTCGCATTCCTTGTCCGCACAGGGGTGTAGGGATTCTTCGGCCTCTTGGAATTTAATTTAGACCTTTTTATCCAAAAACAGCCTAAGTGCCACCCAGTATATGGGCCTGGACATACACTGTGATAATGCTGTAGCTGGGTAGTTCCCATATATCTAGACGCATGCATACAGATACACAAAATTTGTAAGATTAAATGATTGATCTGTCAATAAAGCAACAGCTATGAACGTGAATAAATAATTTAACAGATCGGTACAAAACTGTGGTAGTCACACACCGATATAAAGCTTGATCAAATTCCAAACCTCATCCATCATTCTTAATTGACCATCTAGAATATGAGGCACCTAGCTGCTCTATAATAGTTATCTTAAAATGGAAGGTACTGACGCAAAATAGTCAAGAGTTAACATGGTTGCGATGGTTATGCATCGCCTGAGGTAGACTAAGAATCAAATTAGGCTTTCCATTTTGATATTGGTTTGAGATATAGCTGTAATCAAATATTATTTTTCGATAATGGCAATAATCAGGGAGATTCTTGAGTTGCATCAACATTCCTCAGGCACAATCATAATAGATTTCCGTGTTCCAATGTTATTACAAATTGATAATTGGGTTTGGAATGAAGAGTAGTACAGGGCTCACACTGGGTAAATGAAGAGGAACTGATTGGGCAATAAAGATGATGCCAATTAGTGTTCTTCAAAAGATTCTCAGGCTGCCGCCCATGATGTAAAAAGGTTTGATTTGGTGAATGTCATCGGAACAAGAATTTAAAAAGAGCCAGGTTTTAATTTTAATAAGGCCTACTATTGGTGTACAATACCAAACTGAAAGTGTAATGGTTTTTTGTCAAATTAGCTCCAAAACCTTGGGGTGGGAAGGCACTCAACTTGAAAGTGACCGGGTTGATTCAGTCAGTGATACAAAACTAGTGGCCATTTAGTGAGAGAGAGAGGGAGAATTTTACTAAAAATAGAGGGGTCTTTTGCTGAGAGACCAAAATGAATCCTCGTATATGCCAACGAGATCAAGTAAAAAAACTTACAAGTTACAAAATATGTACATTTTGTCGATTACATGTTACAGAAATTGATTAACAAATTGATACGTTTGGAGAAATGTTGTCCAAAATGTGTGCATTTGGCAAAGTGGATTTTTTTAAAAATTTGTTTGAAAATATTTTGAAACTTGAGGTGTTCATGGATCATGGGTGACATAAAAAAAAAACAATTACAAAAGTGGGGTCACCGGTAGATAGCGTGTTTCAAAGAGTGGTCAATATATCAATCATCCTCTCCCCAGGGATCAAATGTCTAGACTGCATCTAGAGCCCAGGCCCCAGAGCAGGCGACCCTGAACAAGGACTTTACACTTTTGTTGTGTGCTTGCCATGTGCTTCTCAGGATTTTGTGAAATTAAACATTTTGATGCTGAAATAACACCTTAAATGATACTTTTTTTTATAGTGTGGTAGTGTTTTGGTCTCTATGGTTTCCAAGAAATCACAATGTAGACAAAAAATAGAAATGAATACGGGAGAGGACTAAAATGTTCTTGGTGGCAATTTTTCCTGGTACGTGCAATTTTTGGGAGAATTTCCAGAATGCAAATAAGCTTTCAGATGGTTTTTTTCATCCAATCTATATTTTGGCTGCCATGAAGAACAGAGTCGTAATCATCTGCCGGTTTCCCATCCGTTGTCATCGGGCTGCACCAAATGATGATATCACTGCTCTGCTAAATGAGCTCCAATCTATTTATACAGAGAGTGTCTGAACTTGAGAATATACCAAATGTCCTCGAGCTATCATGTGTTTGGACCAGGAATTTGTCATTTAAACAGAAGGCATATTTTGACAGGTTCAGGATGCTGTCTGAAAAATTGGCCTATTGTACATTTAAGTTTAGGCCAAGCAGAAACATGTAAGTAGGCCTAGTAAAACATTCATGGCATACACTTGTGTTGCCAGGAGACAGTTTTCTGATCTTGTCTCCCTTAGACCCCCCAGGGTGGTACTCAACTTTGGTGTGTGTAGGGGTGTGGTGCAAAGTGCCCAACTTGGGGCTTGTGAACTGACATTTGGCAAAAGTAGGGTCTCCGAACTGAAATTTTTTGGCCATTTTTTATGGACTGGTAAAACTAATTTTTTTTGTGTCGAATTTAGTTTAGGAGCTAAGACCTCAAAAATTTTAACCATTTTTGTGAGTTTTTGTGGGCAAAGTAGGGGCCTTAGAAGTCTAAACATAGTTAGATGCAAACAAAAGAGATTCATTGGCTCCCTTTTTTCTGTGCTGAAAATAAAGTGTGGGAAAATGTTTTAGATGTTGTTGTTTCCTGGACCAAGTGTCAAGTTTGAAAGAGGGTTTTCACATGTCAGCCTCCTACCCTGGACTCCCTCAGGAGTATTACCATACTGGAAGCTGGCCTACCAATTCAAGAAGTTTTGAAGCAAAATTAACAAAACGTTAGCACTACCAATAGTTCATATGCATGCTCCCTCCAGACCAGTGTACTGAGCATGATGCTTAAAGGTGCAACAAGAGAAGTTTTGAGGCACTCATAATAGTAATTTGTATAGATTAGACACCAAATAATTTCTTACCTTGTATAATAATAATAATAATATCTCTTGGCTTTCTCAAGCGCCATTTTCATCAAGATCACAGCGCTGGTTGCCTATTATTATTACGACGCTGCCATCGGAAATCGTCACAATCATTTCGCTTCATCTAGCCGGAGCTGGCCAAGCGCACTTCCTATCAGCACTTAGATGTAAGATTCCCCCCTAACCGCTACCCTAATATCGCTTGGGTCCACGAGGCAAGTGAGGTAAAGGCCTTGCCCAAGTGCACAACACATTAACCGCAGCGGGGCTCGAACCACAACCTTTGGGATCATGACCGGGCATCTTATCCACTGACCACATGTGCCCGCTCCATTTCTGTATTGGCTCCAGAAATGTCTTAAAGAGCGAAAAAAGATGATTTTGATTTGTTCATATTTCAATGTAAGACATAGGCTGATTTTGTATTTGGCCCTATACAAATTAGAAATTTCACATTTTTTGACCAAAGAAACATTTAGCAGCTTAATCCTTCAGATGGGATATTTTTGATGGAAAGCGTTACATCAGGACAAAAATCGGTAATTGATATTTTCAGGACACATGATATGTGAAATCTCTTGTTACACCTTTAATACATTGTTGCATTAAACCAGTTTGAACCCAGCCCCATGGTGCTCAACATTTTTTTTTGTTTAGTTAATCTCAAATAGGTGATAATGATCAGAGGTTTCCTTATTTGGAGGAAAAAGTCAATGTTGATACAGTCCAAAGCATTCAAGATGTCAGGGGTGATTTAATCAACGCACTGCCCCACATGTTCCCCCACATGTTGAAAACTTGTATTTTTACCCCCTGGATAAACATTACAAGTTCATGTTCCAAAGCCAACTATTAGGTAGTAAGTACACACCTGTGAAACATTTATGACATTAAGAATGATTGCATACAGGTGAACCCCTTTATAATATTGCCGATATCAAGGGTTAGGGCAACATGGCCCCATCTGCAATAGCCGTCAGGTGTTATATTTGGCAGGTAAAACACTTAAAGAACATATTTTGACAAATGGCAGCTATTGCAGATTGGGACCGTTTTGCCCAAATGCTGAATAGATCTGCACGTTGAAATGAAGGATTAAAAAATGAATTCTATAATAGAGGGCAAGGTTTGACCCCATAAATGGTGGATTGTGAGATTGATGTCGAAGATTTCCTGTGGTGAATTTGTGCTTGATTGGATGGTTTCAAACAATTGGGTAAATTTCATGTCTGGAAGAAATTGAATTTTATAGCCATAGCCCCCCCCACTTGACAATGTTGGTTTTACTTGATGCATATCCTGTATAGGGATTGTGGTAGTGCTGATTCTATCACATTTAATCGGGTCATGTGCAATGTGAGCTGCTATGGCCGTCCTGGCACTATTGCTTGAGTAATTTCCTATGTTTTCTTTATTTCAATTATATCATAAATAGTTATGGCATTACTTTGTTTGGCTGGCCCAATTGGGGTTTGTTCCTTAATCCATTCTTTGAAAATGCCAAGTCTGCGATAGCCCCCCCCCAGCTTGTTACTGTTTCACATGTGACAATACATGAAAAACCCCTCCCCCAGCAAGTTAATGGGGGCTGTTTGATTGTCAGTGTGAGAGAGATACAACTTTGTCATGCCCATGCATGTGTTGTGCGTTGTGTGTCTTGCATACACCGTGCATTGTGTGCGTGTGACACATAATCATGTGGCACACTGTATAAACTCGTCGAGGAGTTTTATTTTCTCCTTTTCACAGGGTTTTGTCGTTTGCTATCGTGTGTGCTGGAGTTTACGCAGCGTGAAAATTGTTTGTAGCAGAGTGTTAGAATCATTCTTGATTCTCATAATGAATTTTTGCGGGAATCATCTAATGAGCTACTGTTGTTAAATTCAGGCTAAGTTTATGATAATCCACATTGATTTCCCCAAATCATTTACAGAATCTTTGCGGCAATCGATTCTCGGATTCTACCGAATTCTAGCCCTGTACCACTCACGTGTACCCGCCCCTGTTTTGATCGTAAATGCCCGTAATTGGTTGATTTAAAATTAGTGTTGTTCACTTGTTGTTCTGCTTATCATGAATGGCTTGCATACGGTCGTAACTTAGACACGCAATTGGGAGAAAAAACATTTTGATCCAGTATAGGGGCCTACTTGCAACATTTGTTAGCATTATGCTATTTTATTAACTTTGAAAATATGTTTGCATGGATCTACTATGAATTCTCTTTTTTTGCTTTCTCATTTATCACATGCGTAGCTATCCTCAAAATCAAGATCTTTTACCAGAGACACCTCTGCCACAAATTTTCTTTGATGACTTCTGGGGCACACCTCTCAACCCAAGCGGCAGTCACAAGTCATACCGACCTATCTGCGTCCTTACGTTCCGCCTCAACTATGGTCATAGGGAGCTCAACCCTTGGGTTACCATTTCTTGAACATTTTACTGTCACACTTTAGCACTGCACTTGTGGACATACACAGCTCGGTCTCTTCAAACGAACGTTCCCACAGTACTAACAGGCCTCCTGTTCGCATCCCATCCCCTATCAACACAGAGGCCGTGGCTGGAGTAGTGGGGCGGGCAGTGTAGCCGCTTGTGTGGCTTTATTTAAGTTCATTCCATGTTACAACATAATTACTGCAAATACAGGGATGATACCTCCACAACTCTTTCTGATTTCAAAGCAAGATTTTTACCAAAATGCGTGTTTTTATGGTTCGCTGTTTTGTTTTACAACTGCTGAGTCATGCTCACTAAAGAGCAGGGAATCACAGTGCTGGCTGTCATGTGACCTTTGACATCTCGTTCAACCTCACCTCAGAATATCAGCTTATTTCAAATATACAAGGTAAGTACAAATTTCAAACAAAGCTTAACGCGCTAATTATTGGATGTACTCAATTTGTAATTGCGTATGGAATATTGGTGGGGTGGGGGTTATTAAGTGGAAAACACAGGTATGGATATGTCTGCCTGAATCTTGGTACATGTCAGGCTAGCGGTTTTGTTGAACATTAACTCCAAGTAATGTCAAATGAACAATTTTTTTTGGCTATTTAGAGCCTATCATGAGATGGAAGATGAAATTGTTGGAGTATTTGGCATGCTTGGGACTTCTAAATGAAACCAAGCGGGTGAGGGGGGTGGTTAATTGTTTATTTGGTCAATTTTTTTGCCCGCTGGGTTTAAAGAATCTTTCTTTTTACACAAGTTGGTTTAAAAATTGCACACTTTATGTGAAGGGTCCAAGTTTGCCTTGTAACCAAGTTCTAGAAATATATGAATCAACCAATTGCATAAATTTAACATACAAGATCCAATGTCAGCAGTCTGTACTGTATTTAGTTTTGAATCCTATCTGTAAAATTGGTTTTAAAATTTTTTACTAAAAGCACATCTGCACCGCATCCCAATATGTTATTCCCAGGCTATGTTGGATTAATCTATCAGCTAAGAACTGCTCTTGTCAAATAAATGTATTATGAAATTTCGTTGTGTGTCCTGCAAGGCAAATTCCTCATCCATCACGTTAAATTTGCCAATTATATTGTGTGAAATCGATAAATATACATTCAATTGCATCAATTACCCAAGAGTGGACATGATGTTCGTGAGTTTTACAAGAATATTAGGCATTCTGTCTGCATTTAAAGCCATTTCAATTGATCTTGAGAAATCTTTTTTTAATTTATAGAATTTAAGTATTTTAAGGTATTCTTTGCTGCATCAGTAGGAATGACCGGTAAAAGATGATGAATCATGAATGTACCAGTTTTTGTTATTGGATAGAGAAGGAGATAAGGAGGGAGGGAGAAGAGAGGGACAAGAAGGGAGGGATAGAAGTGGAGGGATAGGGAAAAGGATGGGAAGGACGATGGAAGGAAAGGGGGATTAGGGTAGAGAGGAGAAGAGGGAGAATATGTTTATCTTAGATACAGGAGAGCCTGCTACCAATCGTAATTTGAATTTATTGGTCTTTTGGTTTGCATGTCTTCAACATGTGAGGCCCATTTTGTTCAATTTTACGGATACTGCATTTCCACGTTGGGGTTTTGTCACTTGAATGATACCAACATCTTCATTGTGACAATCCTTGAGGCATGTGTTCTAGCCCAATTTTGAGACGACTTTCAGAATGCACTCACCAAGGCAGATTGGTGTTCAATTTGATGTGAGTAGGTTATTAAGTGAGGTACAAGATAACTTGCGAAATGGGAATGGGAGGATTCTCAGTCCCATTATATTCCTACGTGCTGTTCTTCCTCAGATAGGTTCATCTTAAGATGAATTCCAAGATGCAGCTGTCTGATTGTCATCACCTAGAATTCAACCAGCTTCACTCCTTGTGTGAGGAGGGAAGTGGATACCGAATTGCAGCTGTAGCTCAAGTAATCTGTCTATCACTGGTGACCCCTTTTAAAGTACACTCATATTGAAGTTTTCAGTACTAATAACCAATCACAGAATGCGTCTTTTATTAGCAAGATGCAATTTTACCTGTAAGCGAGAAACTAGTTGGTTTTTCTCTGTGGTGAAATTATATCTGCACATTTTGTTCATGTTTTATACGTTGTCTTTAGAAGTATGAACTCCAAAATTGGGGAGTATCAGCACAAAAGCAAGTGTTCTATGTTTATGTCAGAGCTATTATAGTTAGATTATAACCCCTGTTTTTAGGCCAGTTTTAGTGAAAAAAGTCATTCTCTGATGTCATTGTCCAAGTGTTACCAATCTTTGGAGGCAAATTTAAGAGGACTTTGGCTTAAGACAACATGCCCAATATTTTTAAAATATATCAACATTTCATTAAAATGTAAATTTGAGAATTTGTTATTCCATGGCTCCCCCTGGCTTATAAAGCCAGGTGGGATTTTGCGACAGCATATTACTTCTGTATGTGTGTCTGTTGTTCCATTTTTGTTTGGTTAACCAAGAGTAACTTGGTTTGGTTGCTTGGTTAGGTTGACTAAAAAGGTGAATTGTTACCAAATAGATCCAATGCCCAAATTTGATGAAAACTGGTATGTGGTGCATGAAAGGCATATCCATGCACTGTATCGTCATTATTGTGCATATTAAATGAGCTTCATGCACATTTGCTCCCTGCCAGGGGATCTTGCAATTTTCACTTGCAGTATTTTTTTTGGAATTATGTATTTAAAATTTGGATTTGAGTGTTTAAGCAATAATCAGGATTTTGGAAAAAAAATATACAGAACAAAATGGTTCAAGACATGGATGGAGATCCAAAACCACTTTAGGAAATTGTAGTGCATTTAAAAACAAATCCAACAGCACCATAATCTCAATAATTTGAGAAAAATAAGGGTAGGCCATATGAAATGTCATATTAGTGCTTTAACTAACTATGTTTTCAAAATTCATTAAATTTTGTGTCTGAAAGTTCTTGACAGATGACTTTTGGGGTTGAGGATATGCGTGCCAAGATCGTATTGAATTCCAATGAAAGAAAGTACCCTTTGAACTATTCTCTTGTGTTAAGCCCTGATCATGCCCAGGTGGATTTCAAATGACAGTGATTTTCAGTAAATTGTAGTCAGGGTCTTTAGCACTTAAAACCAGTACAATGGAGAAACCTAAATATTTGCGGCTGTGGAAACGTGAGTATCAGTTCTTGATTTTTAAGTTTTATGTTTGAGTAATGGTGAAGAATGGACTTAAACTGGGGATATCATTGAATTCCACAATTAACCAATGAAAAATTCAGAGGTTCAAATATAAAAAGTGATTTATAGTTAATGAATATAATGAATGTTAATGAACTCTAGGGGACTGCAAATATAATCTAAATGGGCATAATAAATTGTAAGTTGAAGCTTGCACGCAAACATGATATGAGAGGTTAACTTGGCTAAAAATTAAAGAAAACAAAATTCTTGGGATAGTGGATTAGTACTGTCGTGTGCACATGGTGGTGTTGTATGGATTTAGAGCAATGGTTCATGATCGAAGCTCATGGGCAGTGGCCCCTCCCCAAATTTGTTTCTTGCCCACCTAGTTGCCCCCATGGCTGAAAGAAAAATGAGGAGTTGTTTTTTCTGGCAATTAGGCTATTTGGGGCCAAAAAATCACAACATTTTCGGAAAAATCACGATTTTGGGCTAACGTGAGTTAAAAATCTCCCAAAATTTGCTACGTTGCCTCCCCAGAATTTCACTTTTGCCCCCCCCCACAGAATTTCACTTTGCCCCCGTTTTCCCCCAGAAAAAGAGGTCTGGCGATGCCACTGCTCAGGGGTTCAATTCCAGCATGTTATCAGGACCCATGAGTCCCATGCAGCAGGAATTTAGCCAAAAAATTTACACAAAAAATAGCAAAATGGCAAAGTTAAGCACGACGCAGTGTAACGGGAAATGGCACAGGGTTGCTAAAGTTCATATAGGGTGTAAACATTTGTGCACCTTTGAGCTATTTGTATTTTTGTACTTGGTACACAATGCACAACTCTTTGCAATTTGGGCAACTTGGTGCAACTTTTGGATTAATTTTGAGGAACTTTGATCAATTTTATGTGACTTTTAACATTTGTGCCTATGCTTTGGTATGTTTGCAGTTGTGGCAATACTTAATTTTCAAAATGGACCAAGAGATATGCCCAGGGCAAGGTACTTTAGTCTACTGAACCCTAAACGACCCAAAACTCATCAAACAAGCACTGAGCTGAGCTGAGGCTAGAAATGCAAGTCCAATCAGGCGATGACTAATCATATGATCACACACATGGGCTATAGCTGAGGCCAGAGACACCCTCGTGGTCGTCACCCTGGTCATGGATGGGGCTAAGGGGCCCTGGTTTCGATTCCCACCCAAGATGGCCAATCTTTTTTACCTTCTATCCCTTTACCCTCCCCTCCTCTGGGAGCATAGAAAATGAGAACGTGTTTGAGGCATAAATGGTTACTGGCATATGCTGGAAAGGTCACAATGCTCTGTCGATAGCTCCATAACTCACTCGTTTGGATATAACAACTAAGCTATGTGATTACATGATGCGCACTGAGATTGCGTATATTTGGGCAGTACGGCTTGTGCTACGTGTATGGAAGTGAAAGAGAGATGACATTCTGGCCAGGTATAAACTTAGCTTCGGCATGGATCTTTTTAGGTGTTAAACTTTATGCATATTCTATACTACACATTGTCCTGGAACTACTCTTGGGTATACATGCTATTATATAAAAGCATAACAATTTTTAAAAAAAATTCGGTAGAAAATCTGGTTGAAACAGGTGGTACTCCCTACCCTAAACAAAGGAACTAAAAGGTAATGCTCACTAATTTGCCATGACTCAGGCTTTGCCCCTTTAAATCATATTATTTTGTGTCTGGATTTATACTCCTGGTCAAAATATAGACACTCCGGCCATCAAAAGAGACATTTACAGTAATTGAAAAGAACCTAGTGACCTATGTTTTGACAACGTGCCTTATCATGTGGAAAATCTTGATGTGGAAGGAAAATTCTGTCAGTCTCATTAACAAACTAAAAATCGATGAAGAAAACTGCTAGTTCGATAAAAATCTTGCCTGCATATTCAGTGTTGTTCGACCAGTATTAAAGTACAAAGAACCCCCAGTACTAGAGCTATCTTACAACTCAAGCAAAATACTCTCATACTTCAGGACACAGTCCAGGATATTGACAGGTAGATGTTGCACTTACCATACTTTGTACATTGGGTATATAAATGATCCCTAGAACATATTGGGTAAAGTTTTAACACACTAGTGTATAGGCGATAACTAAACTGTGCCCATGCCTATTGAAATAACTGTCGTATAATGCTTCTATATCCAGTAGGCATTTGGCCTACTATGATTGCGGAGACTGGTTGCTTTGATAGTTTGTACGTGGCAGTGCCAAAGTTGGAGCCAGCTTTCAACATGTCATTTGTTGTTAGGTGTTACCCAAATCAGTTCTCTGGAGTGTGAAAAGGGTTGTCTATACTGCAGACCAGTCCGCCAGGTTCAGTGATAAAGTGCTGTTTGTTGTTTGTGTGTAAGGGTAGAGAGAAGTGTACTGTGTGTGATGGTATAGGGGTAAGGAAAGTTTAAAGGGGGTAGCCTGATTGAAAGGCTGATCAGAGATTTTGAAAATTAATTTTTTTTGTTGGTATAATTAAAAATAGTTCATCATAGAACTAAAGAGAAGTCACCTCAAATGCGTAATTCCAAAGTTCGAGATAAATCAGATTTTTCGTTTCAATGCGGCAACCATTATGCACAGCACAACAGTGCCATAGGTTACCCGTGTTGTTTTGTATAACAAAAATTCGGATCGGATTTTATAACAACGTTGAGATGAAGGACTTCGATTTGAGCTTAGTTTTTCACAAAGTGATTAGTATATGGACAAGCATGATGTATAGAAAAAACACGAATTGTTTGGAAAATTGAGTGCGACCTCATCGGGAAATATCTGAGTCGCCTTTAATTATATTAAGATGACCTTCACCTTGAGGAGTGAAGTTTTGTGCCAATATTTCAATTTGTTTTGATGGATTCTTATAAGCCTCATAAAGTTACTTGTAAATTAATATGGTTGACCCGATATCAAAAGTCCCCTAATAGGGAAAAAACGGGCCAAAATTGCCTGAATCGTTCCATGTGGTCATTTAAGCTGTATGCAATTGAATGGGGCACTTCACATTTTGTATAGATACTATATGTTTTCTCTTAAACAAGTTTCACTAAAAAGAGATGGTCCCTTTCCTTTCACTTTAAAATGGATTTCCCCATATTTTTTTGGGATCACGGATAGTGCCTTAAGTCTGCCAAGCAGGTTGAGGGAAGCACATTGCAGTCGTAGGATTGCACAGAAAGAAATTTAGGACAGGGCGAACGTAAGCCACTGTTTGCTTCTTTTGACCAGGATGATCCATTATATTGCCACAACTGTCACCATTACCACATTTTGGAAAGGAAAGGGTCAGATCGGCTATAGAAGATTGTCATGCATTCGCATTGATTGAAAAGAACATGGTTGACAACAGTTGGTTTTACTCCAAAAATTGTGATTTTTATTTTACGTTTAAAAGCCACGGGAAGAAAAAAATGGGTATACAGTAGAGCTTTTTGAAAATGTTGTGATTAAGACACTTGTCTTTGATTTATGTAAGCTACAATTTCACCTTAAAGGCTGGACTCAGAGATTCGAATATATTTTTTGTGTAGTAGGCCTAATTAAAATAATCATCTAGAACTAAAGGTAATCACCGAAATGCTCAATTCCAAAGTTAGAGATGAATTCAGATTTTCCGTTTTGATGCCGTAACATTATTCACAGTATACCAGTGCCATAGGATTACCGTGTAGGCCGAAAACAAAAATTCCGGATCCAGAATTTATAAAACAAAGTTGTGATTTACTATGTCAAGGACTAGGTTTCGAGCGTAGTTATGTCACACAGTGATTAGTTATGGACAAGCCTATGTATAGGCAAAAAACGGATTTGTTTGAAAATTGAATGCCGCCCTCATCTGAGTCGCCTTTAATTTCATCCATTTGTGTGCCGAGCCATTGCCAGACTAAAAGTATGCAAGTATCTCATGCAAGACCTAGATATTGGTAGATGAATATGGTTATTCAGTTAGGTTTCATTGCCGATACCTTCTGAGTATCCAGGCAACTAATGCCTTTTTGTGTGCAACTGCATAATAGAGCTATCCAAGCTTAACTGCAGCAAATCTACCAATAAAAAAAATGCTATTAGGGTTATCTGTTCAATATATCTGATCACAAAAAGAACTACTATTCTTGATCCTGACAACAGAGTATCGTATTGGCACATAATGTGGTTACTGCAATTCTTGTCAGTGTACTTTGAACCTGTGGGTCTATCCCTACCTTTCACTTCCTCAGAAATGGGAGTTTGTGTAAAGATTTAACCCATTACTTTTGAAAAACATAAACTGGGCACAGAAAACCAGTTGATGATGCATACTCCTGGTGTAAAGGGGTGGAGCAAGAGGAAGAACCAGTCGGCTTCCCACAATGCATTGCTTCATTGGAAGTTTTTGTACAAGTTGCCATGTGGATCGTTAGAGATGAAACGCTCTTAAAATGCAATTTGTGATCAGTACTGTCAATTTAGCCATGTTTCATCACTACCGATCCACATCAGTACATGTACAAAAAAACCTCCATGGAAGCAATGGCATTTGGGAAGCTATTGAAATATTCTCTGGGGTGGAGCTATCAACTCATAGAACATGTCAGTGGTCGGTGACCCAGCAATAGAAGATAGCCTATTAAAGAAGTAGCCATCAGAGTCATGCGTTTTTTTTCCAATGCAAGAACCTGGAAGTACGCGCTTATCAAAGGTTTCTGTTCCCGAGTATAGATGGGTATATCGTTGGGTGGATTTATCCCAACAAAAATGATCACTTGTAGAATAAATCACCTGATATGCCGATTTTGCGTGTAGAGATGGGTCTTCTCCCCCGAAGTACCTTTAAATGTTCCTGATATACATGGGTAAACTATTCTCCGCATTGGTTTCACCTTCTTGGCTGAACTATGTTCCCAATTATTCCCCACTGACTATCCTGGGAGCTAGGCAAAGTGCAGTCTATTTCACCTTGTATTGCTCATTTGTAAGCCAAGACAATTCCTAATTTTCCGCTTGGTAGATTGTGTTGAGGCGTTTTTTGTGTCGGGTGTTTTTTGCTTTTATTTCATTATTGTTGGTACTTAGGTGATAGCCTGTGGCTTTGTTTCTCTACAGCAAGATGTTTGTTTCTCAAGAGGCACTGCAACACATGCATCAGGAAAGACCCTAGGCAAGGTTCAAGTCATGGTGCTATTGACGGATGGTGACAATGAATTGGGCTAAGAAAGTGATTGGTAAGTGAATGTGTGATGGGTAGACACAGTATAGGAGTAGGCCTACATACATCGCACACATGTGACATCCTTTGGTATTATTTCCTTTCCCAAGCATAATTCTTACCACAAAAAAAGAAGTTACTATTCAGTAAAAGACCCTAGAAAAGTAAAGTTTGCAATTATAATGAGAGAGAGAATTAGAGTGGGGAGGCCCAAACTGGGAGAAGTTGGAGGTCGGAGGCACTTTGTGATGACCCTGCAAAAGCACTTGAGAAGGCTCCTCCAATTGTTAGGACTGGTTCACCGATACTTTGAGCTATTTGCCAACTTGTCCCTTATAAAGACCCGGAATAAAGAGTCTATTTCAATCACATCTTATTTGTAAAATATTTCTAGTGAGTTTACTATAAGAGCTAAAAGATTCAAAACAGGATCTTTCGGGCCGTATGCAGGATTTCTTTACGGGGGGTGCGGGGTCTTTGAAAAAAGTGGACCTTATTTTGGAAAAATGGACCTAAACCCCCTAAAATGGTCCTTTTTTGGACGTTTGAGCTCTCATCCGCAAAATGTGGCTTTTTGGTCATATTTTTCCTACTAAATTTGGCACCTTTTATCAAACACAAATCGGCAAAAATTGGGTCCTTTTCCCTTTTTGGGGAATTTTGGGTGGTGCGACCTCACCCCACCCAGCACCCCCCCCCCCCCGGGATCTTTGATTTCAAGTACCGTACATTGTGGGGTTTAACACCAGAATATTTCCTAGTCTTTAATGCTATTTGGAAGTACAAATATACTATGGAATTAAGTATGTAGTGTATTTTGGCCCTATAACTCCCTTTTTCCTACCTCTGTGTATTGCATCAGAGTGAGATTTTTGTGGTTGCACCAACCACACTATCACATTGACATAGAGGTGTTTCTACTGAAGTTGTTTACCGTGTCGGACCCCGGATCGCTCTGTTTATCCCGGCTCAGTAGTTAACAGACCGACCGCCGTTTTTTTAGTTTTACATCCATAAAAAATACAAAATCATTCAAGATTTACATTCGAAATACCGTAAGGGATATGCCTACACGCCCGTGCTGGTGAAACCCCTCGAGCAAGAAATGCATGAAAGTTTTGGGCAATTGGAAGAGGGGAAAATTGTGTGACCCCTGTCCGTGTCTGTCAAAAGGTACGATAGCGGTAAGTGCAATCGAGCATGCTATATACAGGTATAATGACTTTCAATCGAAGTAAATGAATAGCGGAAAATGCCGGGTCCTGATTGGAGCAGGCAAAGAAGCCGCTTTTTGCGGTGTTGGCAGTAGAAACATGCTCTTAAAGAGATAGTGGGTTTTTACACCATGCACCCAAAAGACAGCATATCTTGAATGCTTTGCGTGAAGATGCATTCAATTATATACGAACCTCACTCAACACAGGAGTTATAGAAAACAGTTGGGGTCATGTTCAGCCTTAACCGTGAACAAGATATAATTGACTGCACCAAAGTTTTTGTTACTGAAAACATTCATTATAAAAATGGGTATCAGTATAATTATCCGGGATAATTATAAGCTTAAATTTCGATTCAAGGCTGTAGTAAACCCCAAGTCACACTGTGCATATTTTTTTTGCATCAATTTGAAAAGCAGATTGGATATCATGTGATGACATTTTTTTCCATGAATGTTGATTTAGGAAAAAATTACTGTTACAAAATCCAGGCACCAGATCTCCAGTTTACATGTACATGCCCTGTTTCGTTTTACTAGGACTTTGAACCCAAAACAAACTAGGAAAAGTGTTAAGTGGTGCTACCGTGTAGGAGTCACTTAGTTTTTCAGAACCCCCAATATAGTGTTTTATTTCTTAGCCCATATTCACCTCAGGCATTGAGTTTAAAAACCTGTGATGTTGACATACGTAGTAATTAGATGGATGGAAATGAATGGAGAGTGGTTTGAAGGGAAAATAGTCCATTTTAGATGGGTGTTACTGTGTACAAAAGTCATTTTACCAAAGGAAAATGGATTTTGGCCTTGGATTTTGAGTTTGGGGTTATAACCTTGTTCATGCTTGAGGAGAACTATAAAAGCAATAATTAGCCATTTCAGATTTTTTAAGAGCGCCCCCAATTTTCAAAAAAATTGATATTTACACGTTGCATTGGTAACTGGCCTAGTAACCCTACCTGTGAATGGTTTAAGCTCGAAAAATGTCTGTGTCCTACACAAACAAGGAATTTTTGTAATTAGAATCATTATTATCGGAGATCCCGAAGTAATAATTCACGGGCTAGCTGGAAACGGCCTTCCCAAGTGAAATAGCCGGGAAATAGCGCATGTACGGTCCTACGCTCATCCATTCTTTGTTTTATTGGTTCAGGCAAACCAAGTTAGAGGTTATGTTCTCGGTGGCACTAGTTTCATCATGGAAGAACATAAACTTAGCTTTTTCCAGCTCTAGCATGGTTAAGTTGAATCTAGGATCCCAATTCTAATTACCAAAATCGCCATTTTATAGATAATACGCATTTTTGAACATTCTCGTTTCGCAGGTGTATTTTCTAGACAATAAACAACATAGCTGTGCAAAAATATCACTTTTTGGAAACTTGGGGGAGGCGCTCTTGAAACTTTGCAACTTTGAGAAGCTTTGAGAATAGATTGGATGAGTTCTGCAAAAGCATTTTTCCTGCGCACATACTTGAAATTTTATACAATTTTTTTATGTTCTGACAAAATGCCCCATTCCCAAATCTTGAATTTGGACTTAAAGAAAGCGCCCCCATTTTTTAATGTGTTTTTCGTATTTTAAGGGCCATAGAAAAAAACAAGTTTGTCTCAGAAGACCGCGCGCATTAGGTTAAAATTGCTTTTGACCGCATAATTTTTTTTTTTTAGGTTTTATTCACTTTACATTTTTTTTTTTGTAAAATATTCAGAAAATATTTTTTGCTTTTTGAAACTTTTTTAAAAATAGGGCCAAAAATGCATTAAAAAAAACAAAAAAAACACATTTGCATTAGCATTTTTCTATAAAAAACAAAAAAACGCATTTCGCATTAGCATTTTCACTTCTTCTGAGACAACTTTTTTTTTTTGGCTAATGCTTTATCAACATATTTTTGCACCTGAAGTGAATAAGCCAAAGCACCATCTTTCTGTCTTTATGTAATCAGATGGTGATTTAGTATTTTTCTGTTGTGCTCAATTACTTCAATAGCTATCCTCTTTCTTTTGTTCACCAAATTTTGATATTGGTGTAGTGTAACCATTGTACACATAGCGCAAATTTTAGAAATGAGAAATTATTACTTCAATGGATGGTTCTATCCTCTCAAGCAAAATTTCAATGCAGCTGGGTAATCATACTATAAAGATCGAACTTCGCCATGTTGTTTTTCCCTGGAGGCTACAGTTGACAACAGGAGGTCCGCCATGTTACTGTGTACCCTATCAGTAATAACCCGTCCCCATCGTGACTCTCGATTGCTCGGGGTTTATGTCTTCAAACTGATAGATATTTAGATTTCCATTATATGCAAATAACGTGGTTGTAAAATATGCTAAATATGTTTAACCAGTATAGATGCGTATTGAATTCCGGTGGTTTGACAAGGAGTAAATACGTAATTGAGTACCAGTTTTCTATGGTACGAGTTGTCATCCATTTTCGTGGCGTCATTCCCATTGTCCTTCGAGTTTTACCTTTGTAATTTCTATGTAAATTGATTATTTCTCGATGCATAAAGAAACAATATTAGGCCTACGGCAAAACATTCAAGATTGATTTATCACTATCTATTTAATCTCATTAAATACTTTCTAATGATCATCAACGTGTTATTTTGTGACGAAAAATTCGTGACCTTTTTGTTCTCGCGTTACATCGTTGGATCGCGTGGGCGAGTTTTGACATCTTTGATAGTTATTTCTAAAATTATTATATTTTTTGGAAACAAAAAAAATAAAGAGGATAAAGATACCTCATATATCCGTTGGAATAATACTTTAAACTATTTTTTATCAGTAATTACAGGCATGTTCATTAACGTATTTTCGGAATAAATAATTGG